>JAYJMJ010300445.1:0-10071 GCA_036873875.1 Laminaria ephemera | reverse complement strand
TATATTCTGGTGTGCTGGCTTGCATATGTTCCGTCCTCTATTCATTACCTCGTATTCATTGCGGTTGGCATTGCATGGCCAAGTCACCTTGCTGTATTTGTAATGTTTATTTCTGTCTTGCAGTTTGTGACCACAGAACTGTCTCTCTATTATAGGCATCGGCACGGACACTGGTTGTGCAGGGTGTAGATGGGTGCAAAAATCAGTTTTAATGTGAAAACACAAATGCGTGTTTATTGTTGTCATCTGCAACTACCGCTAGTACTAGCACCCTACTCGTGTTCATTGTTATCATCTGCAACTACCGCACTTATTCAAGCCTAGTACTAGCACCCTGCACGTACTTAGTTTTTGTCCGAAAGTTAAGAGGTTTGGCTGGTAGATACTCACAAGAGGTATGCAATCAACTACCTGGTACTATTTACATTTTTGTCGTGCCGTCTTGTTTCACTCAATTTTCGTTCTTCCTGGGTACCTCTTCCCTCCTCTCTGCGTTCCTTCTCCCCTTTCTCATTCCCTCCTCCCTGCGTTCCTTTCCCCCTTTTTCATTCCATTTTCTTTTTTCCTTTTAATTTTTCTTCTACCTTATTCTTCTTTTCTTTCTCCCTTGGAAAAAAATATGTTCTGGTGTGCTGGCTTGCGTATGTTCCGCCCTCGTATTCATTGCGGTGGCATTGCATGGCCAAATTACCTTGCCGTATTTGCAATGTGTATTTCTGGCTTGTAGTTTGTGACCACAGAGCTCGTCTCTCTAGGAGGCATCGGCGCGGGCACCGGTTGTGCTGGGTGTAAATGGGTGAAAATGTCAATAACACACACAGACACGAGACATCAGTGTAGAAGCTCAGAATAGTAATAACTACAAGGTATCTGCGGCTGACGCCACAACGCGTACTGAAAGCGATCCCGTGACTGCTGCGCAATAATAAGGTTAATGAAATATCGTGATTCTTTTTTGGCTCGCTTCGCTCGCCATCCAACGTGGCGACTAAACTGGGGAGCAGGGTAACGGAAACCCAATGGTACCTGGAGTCGGCGGGTGGGTAACAGGTTTACTGCGGTAATCGTAAGTAGTGGAATCCTTGTTTTGCAATGTGGTATGATATTTATGTGAAACAAATATTATGTGAAAATGGACAGTCGTGAAATACAACAATGATGTAATAACAAGGTGGTATATATGTGTATATGCGTACAGTAGGTAGCTCCGCAGTAAGAGAAAACGGCGTATAAGAGACCTCAATTGTTCGCGCACCGATTTAGTAGGTAGCCCCGTTTAAGGAACTCCGCAGAGAGAGAAATTGGCGTGTAAGAGACCTCATTTGTTCGCGCACCGATTTTTCCAACTTGAAAGGACTTCGTCCCTTGAAGAGGACGCAACACCCAGTAAGGGATAGGCCAAACACTGTCTCCCTCTTGAAAAATGCCACATAAATTGCTAGAAAACGAGGCACATGCTCCGAAAGTGCCAGATGGGAGAACTCTGATAAGGGACGTTCGCACAACGGACCTCTCGGATCAGACGCACTAGGGTCCTTGAAAATGGGCTACCTGCTGTACAGCACATTATTTTCAAATTTATTGTGCGAGGAGCTTCATGCAATCTTGTGGATCGAACCGTTGCAGGAATATGACTGGTGGATCGAACAGTTGGACAAAGTGTATACAAAAATGTAAAAGTAGAGAGTCGTATCTACTGCAGTAGTAATAAGATCTACACTAGGGGCTAGGGGGCAGATCATAAATTTGAAATCTGGGCGCTCGAACGATTCCGAGCTCTGAGGGGCCCCATGATGACCTGTCAGGAGCCGATGGAAAATTCTATATAGGTTTCAGTGTTGAAAATGTGAAATCGGGTCCAAACATGTCCTGATCCATCGGTCAAACGATTAGGTGATGAAACGATTCCGATTCAATGATAAATATTACTATAAATAAGCTTAATATGGATACCAGGTCACTTGAGGCCGATCTGCCCACTTATACATCCCTATCGTCAGGACTATTTTGGTGTACTGGCTTGCATATGTTCCGCCCTCGTATTCATTGCGGTTGGCATTTTGTTTTTGTTTTTGTTTCTGTTTTTTTTTTTGCATGGCCAAGTCACCTTGTTGTATTTGCAATGTGTATTTCTGTCTTGTAGTTTGTGACCACAGAGCTCGTCTCTCTATTAGTAGGAGGCATCGGCACGGACACTGATTGCGCTGGATGTAGATGGGTGGAAATATCAGTTTTAATGTGAAGGACACACACACACATATAGTCCTCAGGGGAAGTGTCCGGTAACCCGACCAGCCCACCTGTCCCGGAAAGAGTTGTCTGTCGATAGTCGATGAAACCCGGCTATCCCATGTCCCGGGAAGGTTCTCCGAGCCTTTCTGTCGTGCAGCGTGCGACGACTCCGTCACGCACTGCCTCCCACTTCTTGTGTCGTTGCCTCGGCCTGGTCGGCCTACCCCTGTCCTAGCGCTTGCTCAACGTTACCAACCCAACGTCGTTGTAGCTCACGGAGAGAAACCTGCTCGCGCAGGAGGACGAGGTCTCATACCCTCCGACGAACCCGGAACCTACTCCCCTAACTGGCGTCGACGGCAGGACCTACTCCCCTCATCGCTTCTGATTCAATGATGAACGGTACTATTAATAAGCGTATTCAATAATACCTAGCTAGACGTTAATAAGCTCATACTCAGGATAACAAGCTTAATGGATTAAAAACGTTAATAGACGCACAATGAGAAGCGTCGTGAATGACATGGATAGCTCACCAGAGGAATAAAAACCAGTACGAGCGCCGGCAATGAGTACAGGGGGGGCTACGGTTTAAGAGCTACCAGGTACCTGGTATCAATTTAAGAGAGGCCGATTTATGAGAGGTCAAAATGGCCTTTTTAAGAGAGTTTTGTTAGAAAATCACGAAAACCTCTGATAAACCGAATGAAACCAATGTAAAGCCCTGAAAACTGAAGTATCCTCCCAGTTATGCCTAGCATGCTACGAAAAAACGGTACAATTCTGTTGCTTTACCTAAACATGAAATATTTTCTACTGGTATTGAATGCATCTCACACATCTTTGGGCACCGACGACAAGGGTGTTTTCATCGGAGTTCGTGAAGCCACGCGCAAGATCAATAAACTCCATACGTTTGGTATATAAGAAAGGATCCCTCTTATACCGAATGGAGAGAAGCGCCGGCCTAAGAGAGGTTCTAAAGTCTGACACACCCCTCTCTTAAACCATAGCCCCCGTTGTACCGAGTACTACTGCTGTGTAACGAATACATGCTGAACAAAATCGAACCCCCCTTAGTTCCAGACAAAGATGATGTCCACCGATTCCAGAAGCGATGTCCCGGCAACCCTAACAAGCCTATTGATGATGTCCGACTTTCGACCCCAGAAACGATGCCCCACAGCAGCCCAGAACGATCGACTGTGATGCGTCGATTCCAGAAGACGCCCTCCCCCGGAAATCACAATAGGTGACGATTCTGTGGCCTGATCCCGAAAAAGCACTTGGGTGAACCCGCGTTGCTGTTGTTGTTGTTGTTGTTGTTGCGGCGACTCCGGAATCTCCGGCAGTCCCATCGAACAGCGCTGTGGCGATTCTGAATGTTGGCGTTACAACATTACCACGCGACTTATGTTTGCAGGGGTTACGCTAAACGCCTTTCCGGCGACTCCGTGTTATTGAGGTGACCCCTAGTGAGGAGGACGCTCTGGTGGTACCTGCAGTATATGCACGAGGTAAAGCACGAAGAGCCCTTGTCAACGGCGTCGTTAAATGTAACAACCGACAATTTCTTATTTACGGTGTCACAGGAGCGGGTTTGGGCGCTCATCATGGCGGCCATATGCATACTGCTCGTCTGTGAGCGCGGAGTTTCTTGATAATAACACTCGGCGTCGTTGTGCGTGATCGTCCTAAGCAGGGTGCACCACTTCTGCCCTGTGCCCCCCCCCGATCCAGCCTTCATGCCTTGTAGCGGTCGTCCTGTCGTTCCCTTGAACCTTGCCCTGCACGGCACAGTCGCTCCAGTAGTGACCTCCCTGCCGCAGTTGTGGCAGATGATGCTGCTGGGGTCAGGTGCGTATGTCGCTGCTGCTATGACCGTGCCACGAGCCCGCAATCCTCCCCGTCTTGTTGCTCGGCTGCCCGTCCAGATAGATATTTCGTGGTACCGGATGAGCCTTCGGAAAATCGAAGTCAGGGTCCTTCCAGGTCATCAGCTTGACGTCCCTGTACTCCTCCGCCACACCTTGGGAAACGATGCCCGACGCGTGCTAGACTAGGGAATGCACGTAAATGTTCTGAGGCTCCTCACCCTGGGAGCGCTATAATACCCCCGCCATAACCCGACTTAGAGAATACAAGAAAGCGCAACCCGATGAAACAATCCCATGGCCAAGGTACATAGCGTGGTAACATTGTAAACCCCAAATGGTATTCACACGACATAGGGTAGTTCCTCTGTTGAGGAGTCCCGTCAGTCTGAAATCGTCCGGACTTGACGTGCTACATACCCTTATCGTAGCACACGTCGACCGCGAAATTCCTACCTACTACTGGTTCCTCTCCATCTCGGTCGGCGGGATACGCGGTCGCGTGAGCTCGGTAGCGCAGTTGCCGGGATATGCTCGTCGCTGGGATATGCTCGTAGTCGCGAGAGCCTCCTGTGTGAAGCGGATCGTCTCGTTGGTGATCTATATGTGCTTGGACTCCGGCTATTTTAGGGCTCTCTGTTCGTTGCCGCGGGTTCCACCCGCGCCCTCTGTGTGTTTTGTTACCAGCAGAAGCGTGCAATTGTCCGTGATCAAGTCGAGGACAGGAAATGGATCCTGTTTGGCTGGATCGCAATAGGCTTGACTCTGTTCGAGGGATTCTTGTGGTGCAGTCGTCGATACAGATGGAGTGATGCTGGTTGACCTGGCTTGTTCCTCTAATACCTAGTCGGGGGATGCATATCGTTAAGCAGGCCCTTTTGTACCAGTCGTTGAATTGATCGGGATTCGTACCGCTGAAAGGCTTGACCTGATACTCCTTAACGCCTTTACAACTGGAAACCCGTTTTCGGGGACAAATTACTTGGAAATAGGATAGGGAATGGTTTTGGGGCTCTAAAGGGGTTAAGGCGTTAGAGAGGCTGCCGGTCACGTTGAAATCTCCCATATGTCAGCAAAGTCGTTCTTCTTGTATATAGTAACAGCGAAGTGTACACAACAATCGTTTCGAAGGACCCTCAGGCAATGGATGGCGATTGTTTTGACGTACATCCGTTCTTGCTTCAGCAGCGGCAGTGCAGCAGCAGCAGCAGCAGTTTCGAACGAAACCGTTACTAAGTACGTGCTCGAACGTGATTTCAAAGTTTACAGCAGTATATTCACTTTTCAGAGCTCAGCCCGAAACGTATGTGCAGCAGTTGTATCGTAGTAGTACTAGTAGTTCGCAGCAGCACCAGCTCGAGATGATGATGATCATGGAAGCTCCGTGGGGTCGTTCACAGAAACATCTCCAGATAGTGATTATCTTAGCAGTTCCGTGGAACACATTATATATTCTCGGTAGCCGCGGGAATTCTTCGCAATAGCAGCTACAGGTAGTGATAATCGTAGCGGATTCGTGGACAAGCTCGCAGCTAATGCTGCAGACCGGGTCTCAATCGTTCAATCAATGATCGTGACGGCTCGCAGCTCTCCAATGCTTACGTAAGTCGAGGCTCATGACCTATTAGCGGGATGTCCGCGTCAGGCGTGTGGGCGAAGCGTGTGAGCTGCGTCCGACAACCCGCAGGAGCCAAGCACTGTTAGTCGGGGTGATACTAAATCTCAGCAACAGCAGCTACAGACGACGATGACCGCGGCAGCTCTGTGGGGCCCTCCAGATAGTGATGATATTGGCAGCTACATGGAATAAATGTATTGTCGTTAGTCGTTGGCATCCTTCGCAACGGCAGCTCCAGATGATGATGATGGTCGTAGCAGCTACAAGCTCGCAGCGGATGCAACAGCCCAGACCTCAGTCGTTCAACCGATGTCCTGACGACTCGCAGCTCTGCGATGCTTACGTAAATCGAGGCTCATAACATGCTGGGGATATCTCCACATGAGGCGTGTGGGTGCGACTTCTGAGCTATGATACGCCAGACAGACTGCAGGAGCGGCGAGCACTGTCAGACGGGGTGGACCGACTGATAGCTGCGCGAGATGCAGCCACGGAGAGCTTATGAAAATGTAATGCCAGTTGGGTTGATTATCGGTATTGTCCACCATGACAGGATGATAAGAGGAAGAGGAGTGCCAGACTGTGCGAGCAGTGCGCTCGTCTCAGCTCCGTATGCACAAAACAAAACAAGAATACCTTGATCAACGAAAAGTAAAACACGACGACCTGTCACACACGTTTCGTCGGTTTGGGGATATCCTGAGATCCTCTACCAAATTCCCCATCTACGAAACAGTAGTTGATTATGCCGCGTCTCTTCCAAATCGGCGTTTGACATATCTCACTGCTTGGTTTGCCATAGCACCTTGTGCTGTTGTCTTTTCACTACAGGCGACTATGTTACCGACCATCGACTCGGCAGGCTACTGGCTGCTCCTGGGTGGCACAGTAGCAAGGTGCCTATCCCTAGTATCGATAATTTGATCAGATCGGTGATCGAAATACCACGGCTTAACGAAGATAAAAAGGGTTCGGGCATGTGGAAAGGGCCCCGTCTCTATGCCATGTTAATAGTGTATAAATTAAACACTCCCATACCAGGTGTGCTCGTACCTCGAAGCATCTAATTAATTGCTCGATTTATCATGCCCACAAGGTACCGTTCTAGGTTGTGTTTTGTGCTCATACATGTACGCATATTTCTTACGATCCCCCTTTTCCGTCCTTCGCATGCACGACCGAATCGGGAATTGCGTTTAAAGTACGGGCCCTCTAATTGGAAACGTTTATTTCGGCACTAGCCTCAATACCTTGTTTGTGCGCCCAAACCAGCAGTATTTCTTATACGCAGCTTTTTTATATTGTTCGCCCCGATTCCTGCTTCTTGACGGCACACGTTTCTTAGTCCACCGTTTCTTATCTCTTTGGAGAATTTGAGCACCGTTTCCAACAGGACATTTTTTAAGGATGAAAAACGAGCCCAAATTTCTTGTTTTTTTTTTTTTTTAAATAGGGGGCCCGTACTGTACACTTCAGCAGCAGCAGCAAGTCGGACCTCATCAACCCCCTCAAACTGCCCGCAGACCGGAGCCCTCTACTCGTTTGGAGACCGGAGACAGACGGAAATAATTTCACATCGGGCGAAGAAACATGTCGGCCCCCTACTCGAGGAGCGCGTTCATGGATCCTCCCCACTACAGCACGTGCGGGGCGTACATCCTCTTCATTATCAACATATTTGTTCCAGGTGAGATTCGTTTAAGACGCGCGCATTGAACTTTATTATGTATAGCACAGCATACCGCGCACATTTCTGCTGTATGCGAGAAGTTCTGAATGGCTAAAGCTACGGAAAGGGGGGCACCTTTTGGACCTAGCGTTTCCGGGGCTCAGGGCAGCTTGCGCAAGTGGCTACATTATATCTTTGCATGGCCTAATCACTTACCATGGTAGTATAGTGAACATGACTAAGGCTACGATAGGGGTAGCACGTTTTGCGCAGAGGCCGGTTTTGGGCGAAATGAGCTCCTCAATGGAGGAGCCTCAGGAAAACTAGGTGCCACCCCTATGACAGCATGCGTTCTTACAACAGCGTGAGCGCGCAACGTGCGACGCCACGAGCGTGTCGCGCATTACAATTCTAGAAAAAAACCAGCTGCAAAAAACAGCCTAACCCGCAAACGTATTACAGCCCGCGTCGCTGCTCGTGGTTGATCCTGAAATGGTCAGGTTTGCTCGTCATAGTTATCTCTGAAGTCCCGACCCTAACCCTAACGTGCTTGCCTCCGTTCCTCGCGTCACAATACTTTCTGTCTCTGGCTGCTTTTGGTGCGTTTTTCGCGCTTCCGTTTGGCCTGCGGTGATACTAAACGCCAACGCCGACGGATAATTCGACAAAAACGACGAGCACAGGATTCGGAACTTTTATCGCTGGACTTTGCACGTGCTCCTGTTCAGCGATGCTCATCGGCATCCTTCAGTCTCTTTCCGCCGTTATAATTGTGGGGTGGGTGTGGTCGATCTTGTGGGGCTGGGAGTTGGTGCAGGTGTCGAAGAGGGGGAAGAGAGGTGACCCCATAGCCAACGTCGTCTAAAGCCTAAAAGGAGCCGATTAGCATAAGGGAGATTCCGATAGACAACCAAGCATGGTGAGGTAGTAACGGCCTCCGATACCGGGTACCGGGGATGTTGGGTATTGATAACGGGTATCGGTTTGCCGTCGGTAGCATCGGCCTCCAATACCGGGTATTGATACCGAGGATTGATTTGCCGTCGGTAGTATCGGCCTCCGACACCGGGTATATCGATAGCGGATATCGGTTTACCTTCGGTAGGGTCGGCCTCTGATACCGGGTATTGATGCCTACTGTAGTATCGGTTTACCGTCGGTAGTATCGGTCTCTGATACCGGGTATCGACACCGGGCACCGGTAACCGTCAGTAGTATCAGTGCGCGATGCCGAGTATCGACGCCGGATATCGGTTGGTCCTTTTCGTGGAGCTGGGAGCTGGTGCAAGTGTCAAAAAGAGGGAATATGGGTCCCCCCACAGCGACCATAGATTACAACCTAAAAGGGGCCTTGTTTTGTATCGGAGATTCCGATAAACAGCCAGGTGATATGTGGCAAATATCAGCAGAGGTATGCTACAATAGGGGGGGGGGGGTCCTTTGGGGCCAAAAGTTCCCGACTGGCGAGTCGCTCCGTTCAACTGAGGAACTAAACCGTACATTTGGAGTTCTCTTTGCGTTGAAGATTTATATTTGCTGTTTGTGGAGTGCGCGCGAACGTTGTTTCTCGAAGAAAGTCGGTTTTTGGGCGAGGCATAAAGCTCCTCATGGTGAGGACCTGAGATAAATCTGGCACCCTGTCTACTGTAACATAGATCTGGCTCCGAGACCGGGTGACGATACTGGGTATCGGCACCGGGTATCGGTACCCGTCGGTAGTTTCGGCCTCCGATGCCGGGTATCGATACCGTGTGTCGCTATCCATTGGTAGTATCGGCTTCCGATAACGGGTATCGGAAAGCGTCGGTGGTATCGACCTCCGATACCGGGTATCGATTCCAGGTATCGGTGTTACCGTCATTATGGTATCGGGCTGAAATCGGAAAGCCCTTGTGTATTGAAAAAGGAGGTTCCGCATAGGGGGATGCCGTTCGGAGGGGAGTGGGGGTGAAATCATATCATGCATGGCCGCAATGCTTGGGACCATGGACGCTCGCACGCTTACACTTCCAGGACGGGGCACGTTGGGTTTTCACCGACCAGGCAGAAATTTCTTGCACCAAGCGCGAATCACCGCGAGGTGTTCGGCGAGTCGCATGAAATCTGTCCTGCATCCTACTAAGAACCGCTTCTGAAGCAGACTTCCGCACCTTGTGCGTACATTCTTGCACATGTATGGCAGCGTCGAATATTTTGATTAGTTCCGGTGTGCCCGCTTCCAGAGACAGCAAGGGGGGGGGCATACTCGGGGGGGGGGTATCTCATAATATGAACGAAACCGAACCAAGGGTGCGGTAAAGGGGGTTGTTCTAGGGCCTTTCAAATTTAGCGAAAGGGTCTACATGGTGTGTTTGCAAGAGGTACAGGGCCGTTCGCGCTAGTGGCCGAAACCCGCTCGTTAAGAGGGGGTTGCCCCCCCTATAGCGAAGTTCGGGTTCCCGATGAGGGAGCGGGTCGCTGTTGTTCGGCAGATAAAATATCAACACTGCAGTAGCGACAGCAGCAGTAGCAGTAGCAGCAACAGCAGCAGACTTCACCCTGTGAGCTTGGCAGTTTACATGTTTTGTCATTATATCCCATTTTTTGACAGAGCGTGCTACTTCTGTCAGCGGGGGGGGGGGGGATGGGAGGGGGCGTACTCATTTCATGCATATCCGTAGTCTTAAAACCATTTAACC
>JAYJMJ010300444.1:0-25760 GCA_036873875.1 Laminaria ephemera | reverse complement strand
AAGAAACGCGCGATCAAGCGGACCGTTCGCGTCACTCCCAAGTGGCAGGAGGTGGTAGCGTGGCACGTGTGTAGCACGCAGGAGCGCATCAGCATCGGGACGTAGAAGAAAGAAGATGGGGGTCGTCGTCGGGTCCTGCCGACGACGCCATCTCTGAAGGTACTCAGTGGTAAAGGGCACAGGAGGTTGCGATACTGGGAGGCACCGCTTCGCGTTGTTTAGCTTGTTCTTATTAGTTGCTCCGTCGACAAACCAGCAGTCGTGAGACAAGCCTGAACTCCAAGTGAACACTTTAGAACCTAAAGAACATAATCCTGGAACAGCCACATACTATAGCAGGTCCGTAAGGACCGTTCTAGGGACCTATCTTCATATCTATAGCTAGATACGAGCATCACTCCATAACACTAACCCGGGATGGTGAAAAAAATGCGGACTTTCAACTTGAACTAACTGAAATGTTTCCTAATAGTGATTATGGTGGTGGACTACCCATTGGAACTGTCTTAACATTCGATTTCGGCCGCTTTATTTATTCGGGAAAATGATTCAAATGCTGTCAGCATATTTCAGTAGTCTGTCGAAGTCGTTTCGCAGGCCGTCCACCAATTTGAATGGTCCTAGCGATCGACTTCGGCTTCTGCCCATAATTGCAAATGTCAGGACAGCTCATTTCGCATGCTATCTATTGCAGTTGTTGGCAAGAACTATTATGGGGCACATAGTAATTAGGACCAAAAATAGTTAGTAAAAATAGGGGAATGTATAGGGGTTTGTGTTTTGTGTGTATCGTAGGTCCTGATTACTATGGCCCTCCGTAATAGACAGCTTGTTCCGAAGGTTGTCAATTAACGACTTTTGGACTAGAAATAGTTAAGGTTACATCATCGGCAACACGAAGAAGTCGTCGGCTGTCGGGGTAAGAGGTGTGCCCGAAGGTCATCGGAAGGAGGTGTACGGCAAAACGTGGAGCATGTGGACACTTGTATTGTCCCACGCCATTCCTACAAATTTGATGAGATCACAAGCATTACATGTACGCCTCTTCACGGGGCCCTATAAGGCCAAATCGGAATCGCCCGAGCAATTGATACCGGATACTGCTAATAATACACGATTTTAGCTGTTCGGAACGTTGACTTTGGACGCTGTTCATAATCCCCCCGGGTCCCTCATTTGTCCGTGGTTCACACACCACACTTGGTTGGTCGGTGTACCTGGGTTCCAAACCACTATAGCGTCAAACCTCTAACCCAGCCCTGCTATATTTTCGCTAACCCCGCCCTGCCACATAGCTGGTTTTGGTTGATCATCAAAATAACCCTCAAACTTGCCCTGCTGTGTATGCACCGCCTTTTTGGCTTATTTGCGGAGTGACCCGCCCTGCTGTATCCCTAACCCCACGGTGTAATACGCGGCCTTTCAGAAGGTCAACCGCCCTAAACCCCGTTTCGCTTAACACCGCCGTTAGGTTGACGAAACACTCTTGTTGTAGGAGCATGAAATGCGCTACGAAGTCCATAATGCGGAAGGCCGCCGTCACATCGTTATTGAGATGGGCCCGAGAGGACAACGCCGTCCACCCGAAAGGCGGGTGAACGGTATGGTCCTCTCGGACCCATGTCGAAAACGCTCTGGCAACGACTGTCCACCACACAGAATCGTTGCGCATTTCACGCCAGTGGGACAAAAGCTGTTGATCAACCGAAAAGCGGAATACAACCGGGCGAGATGCGGGGTACGCGCCCAATCAATCACAAGATGGTATATATTAGGGCAAGGTTAATCATGCCTCTTGTGATGCACCCCGCACCAGAGAATTGGGAAAAGCTTCGAGGTGTTAGAGGAGAGAGACGACAAGCTATCGCCAGAGTATTACTGCCAAAAACGGGCAAACGTACCACCAGAGCCTGATACCGTTACCCCAGAAACAGATAGCGGTACTGCCAGCAATAGATAACACTGCTGCCTGGTTCTGATACAGTTGCTCCGGAAAACGATAGCGTTACAGCAAACGGAAAACATTACTGCCTGAACCTAACTCTGTTGTTCCAGGATTGGAGGACGTTGCAGCCGAAAACAGACAATGTTGCTGCCTGAACCTGATGCAGTTACCCCAGAGATGGATAGGATGGATAGTTATAGCGTCAGAGACGAATAACGATACCGTCAGAAAGGAATAACGTTGCCGCGAAAACTGATAATGTTAAAGCCACAATCTGAATAGAGTTGACTAAGGCCACGGTAGGGGAGGGCTCGTTTTGTTCTGAAATAATTTCTGAATGACGCGGCTTCTTAACCCAGAATCGTCGGAATGTCATTTATTTTTATGTGTTTTGCAATATTTTTCGGTGTAACGTAGGTCGTGGGACCATCCATCGGGTAGCACCTTTGTTGTTCTCCAAACCAGTTCCTGGGAGAGGTATAGAGCTGGTCAAGTGAGGAGCCCCAGAAAAACAATGGTGCACTTATACCGTCGCATGCGTCTATCGGAAACGGTAACGATAGGGGGTACTCTTTGAGGATCTATACTTGAGAGCCTCCGGGCCATTCCCGCGAGTGGCTACCTTGTTTCTTTGTAAATCTCCCACGGGTTAACGGTGGATGTCGAGTGCCAGTTCAACACTGAAATATTCTCTGATAGGAGGTTTCGTAATGATTTACTTCGCGAAATACACCGCTATGTAACCGTTAGCTACGCTGCTCAGGATGTGAATGGGGGTAGTCCCTCCTTCGCCGTAGACTCGGTAAGGACCAGGGTTAAGGTAGAGAGGTTGCGTTTAGGGCTTGTTTTTGCAGCGACTCAGAGCCACTCGCGCGAGCGGCTACCGTTTACAGGATCTATGGCATCACGATAAGCACGCCGCGGAATGATTATTTAGGCTGCGCGAACAAAACGTTATGTCGGAGGACATGTTTATGCCCGGTTGTGAGTGCTTTAACTTCGTTAGTAGGAAAAAATGGGTTTACCGTAGCCTCGGTCTACGGCTAACCATTTCCACCTACGCTTTGCGTGCTTATACAAGAGGTGACAGCTGGACCAAGTACCACAGGGAGGGCTGTCAGGTAGTACTCTTAGCTGTTTGTAAGGGTTGGGTATTTCAGATGATGAGGAGAAGGCTTTGGACGGCTGACGGGCATTCAGACTGTACGAAATTTCGCGGTTGTTCTCCACAGGAGTAAGGAACACAGGTTTCCCAGTTATTTACGGCGTCAAACTCAACTTCATATTGGTCCTTCGGGCTCAACCTCTCCACTTTCGTACCAGACCTGGCTTGTGCTGGCATTTGGTCGATTGTCGGCGTGGTGGCGACCTCGTTGTTGTGGATAGCGATATTTACGCCATGCCGTAGACCTGTTGGAGGCGTGGGCAGCGCAGGCAAGATCGGCCGACCGGATGTTCGCCGAAGGAATGCGGGTAGGTGTGAGCAGGGGGGTGCATTGGCAGCGATAAACAAGAGAGGGATCATTGAATATCAACTTCATTTGGGGGACTCCGCTTAACCAACTCCTTGACATGTCCGCAACAGATACCCATGGCCTGTGCTATACTTACTTCTATGGTGTCGCCTGTAGGTTTTCCTCGACAGGGATGACGAGTTGTCTCCAATCGCGCCTTGTCGTGAGGGCAAGTTGTCGTGTTACGGAGGACGCCTTCTGTCGGAGAATCGACGTGCACGAAAAACCTGAAGTCTTCCCCCCGGCCTCCTCATTCCCGGCAGCGTATTGTCATTTGTTTCACCTTCAGGAAGATTCGGACCGTTCGGCAGGAAGATCAGCGTTTCTTCTTTTATTCGGTGACGAACATATAGGCGATTCCATCGGTGACAAACCCTCACAACCAGCATCGGGTGGTTGTCGAAGCTTGACGATCCCAACGCTTTGAAACATTCACAACGGACACATGCCACGATAGAGGTGCACCATTTTTTTTCTTGGGCTCCTCACTCGAGGAACTCTAAATCTCACCTAAAATCGGATTTTGAGAAGAATGAAAGTGCAACCCGATAAACAAACCTATGGCCTAGGTACACAAATCATTCATATTGCAAGAAAAGGATGATATTCGGACGATTTTGGGTTAAGGACCCCCATCGTTCAGAAATAAAAAATCCAAAAAAAAGTGCTACCTCTATCGTAGCACGCGTTAACGATTAGGAGATACCTGGTACTCACAACGATTGGGACCTTTTTTTAACTTTGGGGTGGCGGTGCTCGTCTTCGGCAACTCGACGGCGCATTGAGTCTTTCGCTAGCTTCGGCAACATCCTGGTCCGAATCGGTTAGAAAGGGGTCCGTTACTCTATGAATGGATTGCACGATTTTACAGACTGCATTAATGCGACGCTGACAATTGTTTGATAGGCGAATAGAAGTGAGCGGTAGGCGCATTCTCGAGAGTGAACCAACACGATTGGGAAAATAATTGAAATGGCTGGGTACAAGTCATCGGATGCAGTACAGCATTTTCAACCTTTGCAGACACAGGACAGCTGGATCGACCATTCGTTTGGTCTTTCGAGGCACGTGTTCCGCCGACCACCTGCGTTACAGCACAGTTCATATCCAGGGGAGCGATCGACCGACCATGCTTAGGGACAGCTTTGGAGACGGACGAGAAAGCATGGAGTTGTCCGAATTCAACAAAATACAACACGTACTTCGTATACGATCTATTAGCGTAAATGCCTAAAACACGGCCATATTTTGTCTCCGTCCTGCAGAGGATACACAAATATAGGTATATTTGTCAGTATTGAATATAGGAAATAGCCCCCCTTCGGCAAGAGTAAACACTGTACGATATATAACTCCTGCTGAACGTTGAAGCAGTAGCGAAGGTCAAGCTCATTCCTGCCGAAGGTCCAGGCAGTCTTAATGAGGGGATTTGATAGGATCCGCACAACGTGTATATATATATATATATACATAGCTATATGCACCCTAATCTAAGTCGCCGCTTTGCTCTCCATACGGAAACACGCGACCATACAATCTAAAGTACCCTCACGGGGTGCGCCATCCGTACGGAACATCTGTAGAACATGTAGAGCCATATGTGCGGGGCTATGTTGTGCCAATTGGTGTCCAGCGCTGTCTCTCATCAGATTTCGACCCGCCCGAGCGACCACTTGTCGGCTGAAGATTCCAACTATTCTTTGCAGAGGTAATGCAGACGTGATCCCACACCGCCAGCAGCTTAAAATGGTGGTCGGGATATAGTTGTGGTGTAATTTGGGTTCTCATGTATCAGGTCCCGTGGGTGATGGATCTCAGTTCTCGGAGCGGGCAGTTGTGGTGGAGAGAGAAAATGAGTAAACCATGTACCGAGTACCTCATTTTGACTCCCATATTGGTAGGATATGTCGTGTGGAGAGACGAGAGCCATCGAAGGAAAATAAGGTTAAAGATTCTGCATAATATACGTTATGCATGGCTTAATCCTTTTCTCTCTCCATACGAAGTGCCTACTCGTCTCCCCGAGGTCCATGACCCACGCTGCGACCTAACAAATGGGGGGAGCCCCTAGTGACGCGGTACGCCGTCGGAATTCGTGATTTCGGCAGCAGATAGGCACCTCAAGGTTATAATGTTTCTCGAGCACAGCTGCGCAGGGACCAGAATTGCTCTGGGATACGTGGTCCACGCTAGTCAGCTCCGATTGGATAATAATTCCGAGATAATGTGCTGTTGAAGCGCCAATCGCAAACAGATATATTCACAACCTACACCTCACCCGCCTTTCGACCATCATCTTCAGCTGCTTCTGACGGGTGGTACGGATTAAGGCGCCTTCGAACACGATTCCAGGGCCTTTAGCGGACAAGGGGTGGCCAGAATGCGTCCGAGATACACGGGCAGTGGAAGTTTTCACCAATCGGCACGCGTTAGCCCCGCATACACGGCCAAAACCATTCTGAATTCTGCCGGTTTGGGTATAACACGTTGCGCATAGGTGTTTTCGTCGTGAGTCTACGCACGTGACTACAGTAAAACAACAAGGTGTGTTCCACAGGCTCAGAGATTCATTTTCAACGATCAAAGCACGCCCTCGTCAGGCCATCTCTCTGTTAGACCTCGGTGAGAAAGACCGGATTATTGTTGGCTGACTACTACCCATGGCGAACTGATATGCTGCGATACCTACCGTTGGACGTAGAGGCCTTTGGAAACAACTATAGAGCGAAATTGTGCTTGACGTATTGAGCGTGTACTGTTCATAGTCGATCCTACCGATTGATGGTTCGAACGGCATGGCGTAAGTGCTACATGGTACATGTTTCTATTGCGGTCTACGTTAGCACTACCGCGAACCCGATCAGTGGTATTATGATACCTCTGCCTTATGCTTACCGGCGGCCGTGAAGGCAGACAAAGCCACGCCCGATGCCATGCCAGTGGCCGTTAGTGTTTGTGTTAGCTCTTCCAGCAACTGAGCTTGCGGCGGATATTGATACTGTGTTCGGGGGTCGCTGTTACCGGGGAAAGACCACAGCGAAGCCTGAAGAAAGCACCAATGTCCGCGGCCAATTCATTTTCTGGAAGAGCTAGCAAAAACGTGCCCGCAACTCACATAGCGTCGGGCGTGGCTAGTTTGCGTTGAGGGCTGCCGGTAAACGTAAGGCGGCAGCATCAGAACAGCAATGGTATGGCTGTCGGTCGTGTTGGCGTTGAAGGCCCAACAAATGAAACACCTACGCGGTTTTCGTTTCAACGTACGTTCCAATATTGGTTGAGGGCAGCTGAGCGTGCTTGCCGCAAAACCTACACCTAATCGCCCGCGTTCAGGGGAACCAATACTGTTGATTGTACTCGTGCGCGATGACTTGAGCGACCGCACGCCTACGGTGGAATCATTTGAAGATCCCTTCCCATGGATCTACACTCACCATGCGGTTTTGAAGCAAACAGCTTGACACCAACATCAAATGCATGTGGGAATCGTCGGGGTAATGCCAAGCAGGTTGCCTAACGGCTCTCGCAGACACAGGTTGGTTGAACAGTTCTCCTTACATCCGCATATAATGGACCCTCTTGTTACGTCTACCCGACGACCATCAGCCCCGATATCCTGATGATTGATAGGGTGCCAGTATCCCGCACCCCCAGCAGGTTGACAAAGCACCCCAAGCCGGAGGTTCACATGCTTGTTGTAGACACTATTCCCAACATTGGCCAGGTGCTAGGAAATGACAGAGTTTGGTCAGATGCCGGGAAATGACAAGACATTCACTGGCATCTGGCCAATGTCTGGAGTTGTGACTACATAAACCATGTGGACCTCGGAGTCAGGATACCTACTCGTAGTCGATCTGCTGGGGTCGCGTGATTCCGGCACAGCAACAGTCGGTCATATTTCTTTGGGGAACGCTTTCAGAGCCATGTGAAGATGGGGTGCGATGGCGGTGAAGGAGAGGCAAGCTAATCAGTGAGGAGTTGTGTGAGAGCGTACCGTTTGGCCAATCGTTCGACGTTAACGCGGCGGTGAGGTACACAATTCAAAATTGACGGCTAAGCGACGTTGGATACGCGAAGGCGTGGAAACATCCAGGGGCTACCATGGAGACACATGCATGATATAGTGCATAATGCCGACATCATTCCACTGGCAGATTGTGCTTGCACGGGTGCGTAGATGAGCCCGCACGCGCAGAGTGGAACAATGGCACCTTTGTCTACGCGAACGGACAATGCTGGTATTAGTGTCTGTCGTTTATACCTGCGGCCAACAATTTTGTTTTTGGTTCTCCCGCCCACGCGTTACATCACGCGAAGGCGGCTCAAGCGCAGATAGCCGTGAGAACAGAGACTTCCCCCAGTTCGAGGTGTACGGGAATATCAACCATCGCCACGCACACGGGGTTTCCGGGCATCAATGGGGAGGGACGCAGGGCGGGTCTTCGCCGGTTCCGCCCCGCGCCCAGCCCTGCAACGCGCACACCCCATCCCCAATCGTACGGTGCACAAAACAATACCATATTTCAATTTTCTGTGCTATTGCTATTACAGCACTGCTGAACGTACTACGATACTAAATATGGTGCGTAGAACTACATACCGATCTATCCGACGGCAATACCTTCTGCCTCAGGGGATTTATCGTGCATATCTAACACAAGCCCACCCTGAGGCCCGTCTGGCTGTAGCGCCAGGACCTCAGATTCACCCCGAGGGTCGCATTTCGTTCAGTCAGCACCGCCCCGAATAGGCGGGATTGTGGCGCCTCTTGCTGCAACGACGCGTGTGCCACGACGTGGTATAAACCGTCTCGGTATATCCTTCGTTGCAAAGAAGAAGAACCATAATCCCGCCTGGTTGGAGCCAAGCTAGCCCACAGGGTTGTAAGCCCTGTGTAAATCGGCGGCCCATGCTTAACAGCCGGATGGACCCCATATTGTACGGACAGACGGACCCCATATGGCGAGCTGTTGCTAGAGATGAACCATGCCGACAGCGCTAGCAGCCAGCGCTTACTGTTTGCTAAGTTGTTACGGTGTATCTCGAAACGTCTATGACAAGTGATATTCCTCGATCGTCATCTATTGCACGAAATAAGTCACATTTTTCTTGGGGTAGAATTTGGTGGGGAACTAGAAGGACTATACACCTATACGCCCTTGAAAGTGTCTGGATGCAAGCCTGGGGGCGTCCGTCCCGCTGCATGCTCCGACGACTCCAGAAGCGAGATGTGGGAGGCGTATTATTCCGGGTTGCATTGATGTTGCAAACTGAGCAAACAAATGGCTTGGTTACTTCGTTCTCCTTAGCCACCCTTCGGGGGACACCGCAAAATCAAACAATTAACGTGCTGCATTAATACACGACATGTGCTACGATAGAGGTAGCACTATTTGGTAGATAAGCTTTCTGAATGGCGGGTCTCCTTACCCCCAAATCGTCGGAATTTTAATTCTTTATTTTGCAGTAACCTTCGTTGAATACCTAGGCCATGGGATTGTTCATGGCGTAGAACCTTTATTTTTCCCCGAATCAGTTTTCGGGAGAGATATAGACCACCGAAAGTGAGGAGCCTCAGAAACAAGAGGGTGCACCTCTACCGTAGCATGCGGCACACGTGGAACACTTCACCCATCTTAGTATATCGCTCGGGAACCCACGCCTCCGTAGAAGAATGGACGCTTCGTTGACAAGATCAGGAAAGTGGCACTAAGGAACGCCATTCGCCGAAAATGAGAAGCTAGACATGTTCGAGGAGATGGAAACAATTGTCTGTGACCTTTCGCTGCCCAAGCGGTTTTGGGTGCCGAGCGCTACTGGCGACAGCTCAAGCGGGTGCTTCTAGACTACGCAGTTGCTCACTTCAAGCAACCATCAACACGCACTCCGTAACCACTACGATAGTCACATTTTCCTAAAGTAATGCCACACGGAATATTGGTCCTTTTAACCACGGCACCCATACATAATCCAGACATGGTCCGTAGCGACATGATGCTCTTGCCTTCGGTTCCAGCGGAAATTTGTTTCGAACGTACGCTGCCTCCGTGACAAGCCGTGTCTTCGCGGAAGCCCTGGACATATCCTTCAAAATGCTTGACGAAGTCGATGCCAAGTCCAAGAAACAGCAGGACATCACACCTCGCAAGGATGGTACCGGCAGGGATGGGAACAAGTTGACCGACGCGCGCTGAAGCCATACATTCCTTCCTCGAAGCACATCGTTGCAGTCCATGACGCGTGTGAGACACCGTCGGCCAAGCGTACCCATTTTGCGAGGAAATCGCCATCGTCCTCATCCGGTGCTCAAGTCCATTTCACAACCCCACACCAACTATACATCAAGCGCTTCCAGAGGTTGAGGACAGCACGGTTGGCGCGGACGCAGACTTCAACCGCTTCGTCGCGATCGTCAACACTGACGGAATCACGAAACCCTTTCCAATGTACACGTGCGCTCCAGCCCTATGCACAGACAACGATTTCGTCCAAACCGACGACATCGTTGGCTGCGTACAGCGCTGGAGCCCATTTGTACGTAGGGAACGATTCCGTGATACCATCGGCGTTGACGATCGGGGCGAAGTGGTTGCAGTCTACGTCAGCACAAACCCTGTCGCCTTCAACCTCAGGAAGAACAGGTTGAAAAAGGGCTGGTGTTGCGTTGTGCAACGAACTGGAGCGCCTGGCGAGGACGATAGCGATTCCCTCGCGAATATTGTGACCTTGGCCGACAGTTGAAGTCGATCTACCGATGCACTACGTACTTACACAGCCCACCTTCCAAATAGAACGATTTTTTTCATACTTTCAAACCTTACTTCCTCGACAACAACGTGTTCCCTTATCACCCCTTAAGATTATTAGACGTCTTGCCAAATGTGCTTAGGCTGCAAGCTTACCCGATGATGTGATACTGCCAAACTCTTCTCCGTCCGGAATAGGGGCGGAGGGGCCAGCCCTATTCACTAGTTCCAGTACATATGTGGAAAGCCTTGAGAAGACATGTTTCTGGTGTCTCGGAAAAGAGAGGACCGGCTTATTCGAACAAACTGCAGCCAACATTCAGAGGGAAATAATGGAATATCAATGGCGGGGAAAGTGGTGCTGGAGTTGCACCTATTGCAGATCGTCTACGTCCGTGAACATTACGGTCGCCATTTCGCGAAGGGTGTCTTAATCTTCAAATACGGGAGCACCAAAAGGCGACAAGCAACAACGGGGGTGGGGGAGGGCGGCGGACTCGTACCCATTGGGGATTGAGCCTGCGAGCGCTCTAGGTGTTTGTGTTGAGACAGCAGAAGAGCGTAGTTTGTAGAAATGGAGGAGGAAGGGCAACAGGTGGAGCACGCCGATGCTAAGAAGGACGCAGGTACGTGAGATGGGGCTACACGTGCTCATTGGGTCTCTTTGTTTGATTTGCGTGTATTGTAGGCTCCTATCTGTTGGAAATGTTGGAACAATTTGTGAGTGATCGACGTCAAAGTTGACGCTGCCTATTGTAGGACCGAAACCAATTCTTCATTCTACCACTACTGTATATTCGAACGCACACTGTCGTCTGCCAATGAGAGACACTCTTTAGCCGTTGTCATCCCACACATGAGTTGACGCAATAGTCCGATTTGATTCCACATGTATATCAAACTCGACACCCACCGCGTCGCCTTCGATGTTATGACGAGTTCCATTCGCCCGCAAATCATCCTTCCCTGGCCATTCTGGGCGGTTTAGCCCCAGACCTGCATTTCCTCGCATCCGACCGATTTTCAGAGAGGGGGATGGCGACCGCGCTGATGTGAACGCAATTTACGTGCCATACCACCGAGCTAATGGTGGGGCGGGAAGCCAAGGTTGAATCGACCAGCAGGGTGCCATTGCATAGCTTTTAGGTAGAGCAGAGGAACGGGCGGGGTGCGTCAGCAGCGGTAACCAAGAGACGAGCCAGCATTTGGTGACTTGCGTGTAAGAGGGGTTGTGCCAATCCCTTTACATTACCGGGATGTGCAACGGTTACATGCCTACTAGACTGCAATATGCTTGTTTTATGTAGAATGAAGGCGTCGTGGGGAACAAGACCAGGTACTCTGTAGTGTGCTTCGCGGTGCTTGCAAGACGACGTCCTGTGAACCGTACCTACTGTCAGGGTACTCAGATGTACGGACAACCTCAACAGACCCCCCCTCCTGCTCCTCCTCCTCACCTACGAGTGGTCATTGCCCTCGTCGCATATATGATGCAAACGAACTTCATGCGAAGGCAGGTGAGGGACCCGTTCCCGCTTGAGGTAAACCCTTCCACGATTTTGCCTTTGACGACGCCCACGCCCTTTTCAAACAAACAAAAACAGGCGGGATCGCTGAGATATTCGTATCCAGCGAGAAGGTGTCCTTGACTTACCTGCGTACGAGGTCGGCCACACTCGCGCAAACGGTGATCCCAAGACTTCTACACCATGGAAGGGTTAGCTGGGAGCGTTCGCTTCAACAGTGGTTACATAATTAATTTGCCCGCGATTGCCTATATCATAGTAGTAGTAATAGCAGTAGTAAGTGTAGAAGTGGCATGTTGTGAGGGCAAAACACACGTAAGCCATCACCATTGATTGGACACACATCTTCGACACGATCATGGAGATTTCTGCAGCCCGTTTCTGCACGACGCGAGACCGTTCTTCGATCCCGCCCGCCCCTCGGTATCCCCCTCTTCTCCAGACACCACCTTTTCTTGGGTGATCAACTTCTGAGCTTACGCCGGACCGCCACACTACTCATCAGGCTCGCTGGCATGCCGTAACGCATCAGAAGTTCTCAGAAACGATGCGTACACAAGAGGAGATGCCTCATAACAAAAACATTAAATATTTCGTCTTTGTCCTGGAGCATCTCCTCCTGTTCAACGGTTCTAAGAAACATCTGATTGGCAACGACATGATCATGAGCCAGGCGCGTCTCGCGTCACGGCTTATTGGCGTCAAAGGGAAGTCTGAATTACCCCTGACGGTGTACTCACAACCCACGCCCATGGTTTCTCACCTGCCCTCACCCCTACCTTGATCCCCACCCCATAACCGCGGGTGGGCCACCACATCCACACCAAGACATCACACAGCCCACCTTATCCGTGCATATGTTGTCGCTCATAAGTTATTTAGCGCAAACACTAGGCAGATAGGGATGCACCAGGGCGGAGACAATAAAATGCAACAGAAATGCTTTCGGTCGCGGACAGTTTCTTCTGTTTGTCGTTGCCGATGAATAATTGAACGGCTTAATGGTGTGTACGGACAAGGCGGGTTGGGTGATAGTTTGGCGTGCAGTGGAAATCCCTAACACAGCATTTTGTTCGGTTCTACAACCAACCCGCGCGTGTTACGATGGACGCAGAACAGTTTATCCGAAGTTTTTCTGGCTGACCGGGCTCTTCACCTGAGGAGCCGTCCAACATTGTTGGGATACCTTACGTGTTAGACAAACGTTTTCCTTTCATACCTAGGCCATGGGATTACTGATCAGTTTGCACATACATTTTGATCAATCTATTTCAGTTATGGGTGAGGTGCAGACCTCCCCAAGGGAGGAGCCTCACATAACCCGGATGCACCCCTACCGGAGCATCCGTCGCCCCCTCTTGTGGTTTGCTCGCCATCATCGCCACATTATTTCAACCTGTACACGTATCCTTATCGCGCCCGCCACCTCGTCCTGGAAGGACAATTTCCACATTCACGCTAAGACTGCGCACCACTCTCCTTGCCCACTAATATGTTTTGAGTTCACACCCACGAGTCACGACAACAATACACATACCAACGCTTGGAGAAAGGGGGTAAGGGCAACGAACCATAGCGAGCAACCAGCCACAGGCCATGTAGGGCAGACGAGTGCCCTGTGGTCGAGAACAGTGTACTCCCTCTCTGGGTAATCATTCACGTGGCGTGAAGACAACTCACAACATGGGTTTGAGAATTGAGTGACGGGGAAGAAACTGGAATGAGCAAGGTCCCGCGGGCCATGAAGGGAAGACGAGCGCCCTGTGTCCCAAATCGAAATGTTTCTATCCTAGGGCTCCGTATCTGGGTGCAACACAGGGTGGAAACATCCATGTTTGGAACACAGCGCACTTAACTGCCCTTCATGGCCGACAGAACTGTACTCAATGTCGTGCCTTGCCCGTACCTCATCTCCCAAATTTATCTTGTGCATTGCTTTCGCGCCGCGTGAATGAGAAAGGGAGGGGTCAGGCAGGTTTGGCGGTGATGGTGGCAGCGGCAGCGGCAGATATTGCAACAGCGATAGTGGTGGCGGTGGCGGTGGTTGTGGCGCTAGCTGAAGAGGAAAAGGGTTAGGGCAGTGCTGAGCGCGGGGCCAGAACGACCAAACCAGCTGGTGTTGAGTGAGGGGCTAGGAGGCGGCAGCGAAGAGAAGGTTGCGGGTGGGTATCGTTTGCTTGAGGAGGGGTGTGTCAGGTATCGTTGTCATATAAGCAAACTCGCACACCAACGTAAGCAGACACGCAGACAAACCCAACCACCCCACAGGCAAAACATCAAAACACAAAACAAGATATTCGACAGGTCCTTAAAACGACGCTACACCGGCGGACGAGCCACAGCGCAAACCAACACCATTCTGTTTTAAATGCACTGCTCCTACATCCCCTCCTCCTACACCTCCGTCTTCAGTCACCCATCCCCTCTCGTCGCGGACCGCTCTCCCCCGAGATATGCCCAGAAACAACCGCACAGCACAGCGCAGCTTAGCGCAGCACAGGCCGGTTCCTCACCTATAGTAGCGCTGGATCAAGGTCTGCCACCTTCGCCGTTCGGGCGGTGCCAGTCCCGGGGGGTGGAACGAGGTCGGGGTCTTTGACGTCGTCGTGAACCTATAGCCAACGACGTGTAGAATCACCAGGCCGGTTGCGACCTCGGCCAAAAGGATGCAAGCATGTGGGCAAAGGAGGGGGGGTGCGGAGGGCCGGGGGGCGGGGAGAAGCGGGGGGGGAAACAATATTATCTACTAAATGATCTGAGTAACGAGGCTCCTCCACTGAAGCAATACCCAATACGTGCAAAGTCTCATTTACATTGAGATTTATTGTTTGTCGTATGCCTGCTGTAACAATTGCTATTGTTACTTCTACTATTACGGAGGATAGTAATCAGGACCCACGATATCACAAAAACCCTTTATATTCCAATGTATTTACTAACCATATTTGGTCCTGATTACTATGTTCCCCCGTAATACGTGCTATAACGCCTGGTACATATAAGGCAACCATTATTTCTAACGGTTAGTCGCTGGTTCTTACAACGCAACTTCTATATGTTGTTATGGAGCTTTCCCGCGATATACGTTGTCATTATCACACCGCGTGGGGCATCTGTACGATGGGAAATATTACTCTCAACACGATTGCCTATCCGAAGCAGCGGCAGCCAACGGGCTAATATTCCTGATCGCCCAAGTGCCTCGTGCGATGTGATGACGACAACTTATACCACTTCGCTCGTTGTCGTGTACAACGCATGCAGGAGAAAATTAAGACCTATTAGACGGTAGGATCCAATCCTTCCCCACCCTCCGAACGGTAGCATTTCGAGTTCGTGCAAGGTCAGTTACGGTTGTGCCGAAAGTCACTGATGTAGACACTGTGGCAGGCCTGTAGATACAGACCTACCTGCGTTCCGCTTCATTTGCCACATTTTTGGCGTATCAAGAAATCAACATTGTTTCGCCGTAATTCCGTCCTACCCACTACTATGTTGCAACAGCGTATTACTTACTGTAGTACACAATCAAATAGACACATACTGGAAAGAAAAGGGGAAAATGTCAGCACACGAAACATAAAAGAGCTGGAAAGTTCAACACGACAGACAACTTGCATGTACGAAGTGTGTATTGTAAGACGTGCTTGCCATCTCGTCGGCAAAATCCTCTATATAAGGAGGGCCGCCACGAAATCATGCAATAATATCTATGCTGGGATATGGAGAGGATGGTACTCAAGCCTCCGGAGAGCTGCCAGGTTTAGCCTATCAACAAGAATGTAGTCTCCGCCTACGGTAATAGGAAGCTCCAGATTTAAAGAAAATGATTGCATGTCTGGTACTACTACACCACGTATTTCCGTAGGTATGTGTCTGAACAATGCTTCAAGCGCACATGGCCTACAGTATTGAAATTATTACGCAGTATTGCCCCAATACTGAACCCAATTCTGAGCCACTACTTATTAAATAACAGTAAGCAACGCACCGGTTTTACACCATACTCATACTAAACCCAAAGCTCGCCTCGTGGTGGTCCGTTATTTGTTGGTTCGTTGAAATACGCAAACAACTCGGTCCTCTATGGCCATCCTGGGCACGCCAGTGTCAGGCCATTCGGGGAGTTCTCCCTGTTGTTGCGGGGGGGGGGAAGGGGGGACGCTGATGTCGACGCCAATGCTGTGTCATATACCACCTTGTTGGAGGTGCGGAAATCCGAAATAAGATCGACCAAAACAATGTGTATAGACGAATTCCAGGTGCAGAGGAACGGGGGGGGTTGCGTCAGCGGAGGTACTTAGAGATCAAGGACTAGATTGAAACTTGGTAAAGAATGCGTGTCGAAGCTCTGTCTCTGTGATACAACCTCTGATAACCTGTAATAGAGAAGAACGTATATAGTTTGGAACGGCGCTTGCGGCCAAAAGTGGAAACCGAAGGAAGAAAGAAAGGTGATGGGAGAAGACGAAGCGAGTGATCGAGGTAAGGTTGACCGTCACCTCATTATCACGGGACATGCCCATGCTACGGGCGGGTGTACTCTGTGGGCTGCTGCACTGGCCGACAGTACGTCCTACAGTAGCGTTCCCTGCAACGTCCCCTGCAACGTTCCCCGATACTTATGGTGGGAATCTAGCTACACCTTAAATGTGCAATACACCGGTGAGAAGGAACAAACACGGGTCTCATCCCATATTGAAATTCTCCGTATCTAGAACGAGATACCCAGTGTACTCATACGTAGTGACTGCACATCAACTAGACACATGTGGACCTCAATGTTCACATTTAAAGACGCCCCCTTGATGAAATATCAGTAGCTAGAGTAACCTGGTACTCACAGAATAACGATACAAATGGAACAGCATATTCAGCTTTGTGTATGAACAGCGGTAATATGGATGTGATCATGTCACTCAGAGAATCAAAATACGAATGTAGCAACATGTTCAGGCCTGCGTATGAACAGCGGCAATGTGGATGTAGTCATGTTACACTATACTCGTGGTGAGCTTAATAGCGAGAAGTACTCTAGCAAAGAATCGCAAACGCGTCTGCTGGGTATTCAACACGCCCGCTGAATTGATACCCAGAGCCACATGAAACCGAAGAAACTTGGAGAATGTTTAAGACCGCTTTGCCGCAACCTTGATGTAACCACGATGTCTAACCATGTAGCAGACAATAATATGTGTGCTTATTGTAGCGGATAGTTCCCGCGGGAGGCACGTCGAGCTACCCTTAATCGCTCCTTGCCGTACTTGCAAGTGTTTGTGTTCTGAACCGCACTTACTGCCGCGGTACCCACACTTGCACAGACGAGCCAGACTGAACTACCCCCCCCCCTTCACTTCAAACGAGCGTCGTCATTGCCTCGACCATGGGCTCGTTTGGATCGATCCCGCTTGACCGGCGCGCCACCACCCACAAGCAAGCGGAGGAAAATATTGCCGCGATCTCGCAGGTGACCACTCTGATCTCCATCTCACCCAAACCGCGGTATGTGCGAGGTGGGGTTCAGAGGTGTCACCGGGGGGACCGCAGAGACGTTCGTGTCCGACTAACCGCGAACGGTGGCGTGCATGTCAAGGAAGCGCGATATCATCGCGCTCAAGATGAGGGCCAATACGTTCATGCATACGCATACCTCATTCGAATTATCACATTTTCTACGATCGTTTGTACGATCAGCACCACAAGCGTAAACAGGGCACTTCATAGTTTGAGTGGACGTCTGCCGCACAGGTATGGCAAGGGAGGAGAGCTTCCGTTGATGGCGTTAATCCTAACACCAGTAATGTCACGCACACTACAATTACCGCTAATACCGGCCCTTGTGTTAAACCATTCTTGCGTAGGCACCGTGATCTTACCCACCCCTCGCCTCTCTGGATTACCCGCGCTAAAATAAACCCACTGACGCCCCCTCCTAGTATGTCTTCCATTCATTGCCGACCAGTGGACTCTATCCGATCCCGTGTCAGCTCAAGAGTCCGGTCATCTTCTTCCGCGGGGCCTCTGGGCTGATCACCCGCAAGACAAATTGGAAGATGGCGGTTGTGAGAGGGGTGTGGTGAAGGCTGCAGCTCTATCGGTAATCGTTGAACATATACCAGCTCACCAACAAACTGTTGCGGCTCATAATATACATCTCCTAGGAAAGACGAACACGAAGAGATGCCCTACTCATAGAGTGAGGCTTTTAATATTCGGAACGCCACTGTCTCGGCTGTGAGTCATGTGTTATCTTGCTCATCGTCTACCCGAAACAACCGAGGAGACAAAAACAATGTTTATGAACAAGGTGTGTAGTCCGACAGTTTAGCATGAAACCGAAGTCCAGAACACAGAGCTGCCATCTATTCCGCATTAACTCTGGTGGTTTTGTTGCTATCCTCACCCTCCCCCCCCCCCATGTATCCTCACCCCTACCCTGCCCACCATTTTATTCCTGAGGGTAGACTTCCACACCCATTCCAAGACATCACACAACCCAACTTGCCCACAAACATGTTGCGGCTTCACACCCACGAAGCATGAGATCAATTCACAGCAGCGCTTGGAGGAATGACTTGTGACCAAGGCACAGGCTATTGAGTACGAAACGAATGCTCTGTGTTCCAAACCGTGATGCTGCCACCCAGCGGCGCAAGACACCTTAGGGCGAAGACATGCTTGTTCGGAACACGCGGTACTAGTCAAGCATTGAAGGCGTGTGGCGGCTTGCTGGCCGTAGCCCCTTACCCATGCCACGTCTCCTCAAGTGCTGTAGTGTATCGCAGAGTGAAAACAATACACAGCAGCGCTTGAAGATGCGAGACAAGGATAAGGGACTATAGCGAGCAAGCCACATTTCGACATCAAGGCCAGACGAGTCCGCCCGCTTCCGAGCCAGGATTCTCTTCGCCCTAAGCAAACTTCTCCGGTCTGGCGGAAACATCATGGTTTGGAAACCACGGCACTTGTCTGTCCTTCGTTGTCCACAGCGCCTTGTTCACAAAAGTGCCTTGCCCCCACCTCGTTTCTCCAAGCGCTAGTAGGGGTTATTCTCACGTCGCATAGGTGTTACGACATGGTGGAGGCGAGAATAAAGTGGGGGCGCAGGGGGCGGTCCCGTATGGTGGTGTAGTCAAAGATGGCGGCAGCGATCGTTGTGGTCGCAGGATCGGTGATGGTGGTCACACGGCGTTAGCCTTCCCGGTGGCAGTAGCAGTAGCGGTAGTGGTAGTATTTTCTATAAGCAGTGCCTTCAGTGGTAGCGGTAACGGTGCAGCGATAGCGCTAATGGAAGAACTGGGCGGAGCCGAGAATGTTCGAGTGAAGAACAAAACCAAGAACAAAACCAAATTGCGTTATAAGAGAAGGACATAGGCAGTGTTCAAGCCCGGGGCCGGACGATCGGCAATCAGACGTACGGGGGGGGGCATGGAAGCACCGGCGACGGCATAATGGACGCTCGGTAAAGTATTTCGTGTGCAGGGGGTGTCCCCCCAATGTTGCGAAGGGTTCGCATCGAGGCAGAATTTTCAAAGCCTGTCTACACACTCAACGCACAGTCATAAAGAGACTTACAACAAAACACGCTCTAGCACTAACGAGCACCCAGCCACACGAAAGCCTAACACATCAACCACAAGCATACTCCATTACCTAAGCGCTGAGCATGTAAGTTAAACACAGGCCTCAACGTCCACGACCTGTCCGTAAACAGACGATACTTCAGAGACCAGTCGACAGTACAAACATCACCCCGCCCTTACCTAACAAGCGCCGTTGCTACCCCCTCTTCTCCTCGACCCCCTCTCCCTGTTTCGTCGTCCGCCGACGCGAGCAGGATTCTTCCCGATAGCAATATTCCAGCATCGCACCGCTCACCGACGCTCAACGCGATAGCTAACCTAGCGCTAGAGCAAGGTCCGACAACATAGACGTTCGGCATGTTTCAGGCCCGGGGGTAGACACCAGGTTGTCAGCAGCTGCTACATCATTGTGGACGTACATCCATGCAGCCTTCGGAACATCAGGCCAGTTACGATCTGGGCGAACAGGCGGAAGGAGGGGGAGGGGGATGGGGGCGGGGAACAAAAATCAAAACAATGATGCTGTGGTTACGACAGGCATGATATGTGATAGGCAGATCCACCCCAGTTCCTGTTGGTGTCGTGGGAAGTCATCCAAATAACCCAGTCGATAGCCCACAGCGAGTCTGAGACGCGATCCTCGACAAGCACATTGAGATTTGTGCAGGTCGAGTCTACCCCCGATCCCTCCCGCCTAGCTACAATAAACCCAATAAGCCGGAATTCAAGTTTATATGCTATTTATATTGCCACAGCGTATCATACTTCGAGGTGTTGAGTCAAGCGTCTCCGAACGAACACGTCCTATTCTTACCCCATTGCCTCTTCTCTATTTATCGTAGTAAGCAATCCATCAGTGTATCCGCCTTCGCTTGTATAAACGATAGGCTCGTCTCTTGGTGTTCGGGTTTTGGCCACGTTGAGATAATCATTTATCTACTTCCTCCCGAACCATCCTGGGCTGCCCAGTGCCAGATCTGATATTGCTTGACAGGAAATATCAGGACTGCATGAAATATCAGGCCGAGTACTGAATTGCCAAGTATTGCGCGGGAAGAACCGATTGGACGCTGAAATAACGCGGCATAAATACGAGGGGGGGGAGAGATGACGACCACGCTGATGTGAACGTCCACCTTGTGCCATGTCAACCACCATCTATTAATAGTGGTGCGGAAGCCGGAACGAGACCAACCGACCGCACCTTCTCATACGGTTTCAAGGTAGGCGTCAACACGGGGGGTACGCCAGCAGCTGAACATACGATAGACGAATCAAACTCAAATATTGCATGTGAGAGCCGGCCTTCCCCTCTCTCACCGCTGCCGGAATGAGTAAGTACATACTGTACCATATGTTTCGTGGTTGGTGTGACGTGTAGTCTCCACGGGAGGCGCGTCAAGCTACCCTACATCGTACCTTGCCGGGCTTGCCAGTGGGGTTGCTATGATACGCATCTTCTGTCTTGGTACCCGCGTGTACGGACGACCCAGAGTCCCCCCCCCCCTATCCTATCCTCAAACTTAGCTTGTCGTTGTCGTTGCCCTCGCCACCAACGCCATGCAAAATAATCCCTTGTGCAGGCAGGTCAGGGACTCCTTCGCCTTGGATATAAACATTTTCGCGATTCCACCGGTGAAAACCTCAGCACCGACGCCACGTGGTGGACGACATCAGGGCGCAGGCTGTGCAACCTCGAGACGCTAAAAGCAAACACCGCGATCCAAACGGGAACAGGTTTCACAAATGTTGTCAGGTAGCTCCGTTAGCAACGGATGTGAGGTGTATCGCCGGTGAGGTGGTGGTTCTCGTCTTCGGGGTCTCGAACACATACGACCTCCCAGGGATTATCGCCAGCCGCCTCACCCAGATTGTGAGGTTTGTCCCAGGTAAACATCAAAACGTTTGTGAGGTTTGATACTTTATCAGACAAGAACCTCGCGTGCCTTAGGCTTCCCAAAGTACACGAAGCACGCTGCACCGCACGGTAGCACAAACCGTCGTTCCGCGTAGAACCATTTGAATATATAAGGCACAGACACGTAAGCTACCTCACCGCATTGCGCCGTACGAAACCTTACTGTTTCGAGGGAGGAAAACCTCCACCGCACCGTACGGTCTCCAAACACAGTAGATGTCACGAGTCGCAGCGTGTGAATTCACGCGTACTACGAACCTCACACGACTGTCCGGTCGTACGACGTAAAACTCACTAGAAGACGCGCGCTACGATAGAGGTAGCACTCGTTTTGGCTGAAACGTTTTCTGAATGACGGGGCTCTTTAACCCCAAATCGTCGGGATTCCGTTATTTTTTTGTTTGCAATAACTATCGTTGTATACCTAGATCATGGGATGTTTCAACGGGCAGTACTTTCACTTTTTCCCCAAAATCAGTTTTTTGGGGAGAGGTATAGAGCTCCACAAGTGAAGAGAACAGCCTCAGAAAAAAAAATGGGTGCATCTCTGCCGTAGCAATGCGTCAGAAAAAACTAATGGACACTCCCGCTTCCCGCTTATGTTTGCCCTATCTCGGTTGTGTCCGTCTCCAGGCGAAGTCACCGAAATCGCCCCTCGCCAGCTCGTACAATATCCTCATGCCCTCTCGATCGGTACCACCCACAGCCTGGGATTGGACAGTGTTCGGATGCGACAGCACCGTGTAAGAACAATTTATTAGGGTGCCGCCACATCCGAACATCAGCCAACACAGGGCCGTAGATGGTATCGATAGGAAAAGTCATGGGGGCGTTGTACAAGCTTGCGAGGGGCGACTTTGACAACTACGCCTGGGGCGTGCGTCGACGAGCTGAAGAGAAACCCGTCGGTGAAACGGAGTGAGAATGAATGTGTGTCTAGCATCCAAGACAACGTTGGTCATCGTATAAACGTACGAGCTAGATTGACAAGGAACGTCGTCCGGCGGTGTTTTTCGGCACAGTTTGTGCTCAGCGTGGTCATGTTTGAGCTGGCCATTTCCAGAGAGGTTTCTCAACGTACACCATCGAGTTATCCCACGGGGCCCCATTGGGTTCATGTTTGACGTGGGAGGGGGATTTATGGCCTTTTTGAAGGCACCCGGCCGTCATATCGACCGAGGAATACGGGAAAACCGCACTGAGAACACGATGGAGCCCCGCCGGCTTTGAAGATAAGATCGATGTCAATTACGTGCAAGTCTTTCACAAAACCAAACAAATATATTCCTTTGGCAAACCGGAATCAGAAATTGGGTCTGGATCTGGAATTGCGGGCTGCACCGGTTTCTTCCTGAGTGTTCATCATTGGTACACTTTCGTCAGCGCTGTATTGCCTTAGTTCCGACCGAAGAGAAGCGTGACCTGCTATCTTCCACAATTTCAAGCCGACCGTCTTCGTGACCGGCGGTTTCCGACGGCTGCGGCCGTGGTCCATCGGTGAGTCAGCGGGCGGGAATACTGTCCCCCGGTGGGTTATTGATTCAGAGGTAATACGCTATCTGCTTCTGAAATATTATGCCGCTGTGTTTCTAACCGGCATGGATCCGAAATGTATGCAAACGCCGTCTCTCATCAACGCAGGTGGCTCTTGTTTGGACATTCAAACCACACAGCCAGGGAACAAAAGAGGGAAAACATCGGTTCGCAACACACAAGCGTAGTAACGTTCATTACGGCTAACGACACGTGCTACGATAGAGGTGGCACCTTTTTTTCATTTTTGTTTTGGCAATATAGGGCTGTTCGTTTTACCTAGGCCATGGGTTTGGTCGTCGGGTTGCACTTTCAGTTTACTCATAATAATGTTTTGGGTGAGGGTGTATTGAGTTCCTCAAGTGAGGATCCTCAGAAAAAAAACGTGTTCCTTGACCGTAGCATGTGCCTATTACGGGGGACCATAGTGATCTAGTAATGAGGAGTAATGAGGACCAAACATGGTTAGTAAAAACAGTGGAATATATAGGTTTTTGTGTGTATCGTACGTAGGTCCTGATTACTATGGTCCTCCGTAATAACCATTTCTACCTACGATTTGCGTGTTTATACAAGCGTTTGACAGCTAGACTAAGTACTACAGGGAGAGCTGTCATGTGGTAAAAAGGCGATCCCATCGATGGGCTCAAATTTGGCAAACAAATAATGGAACCATCGATTATATCGAAATCCACCACAGGCCGGGGCAGGAGGCTTCATCCAATCCAATACTTACGTTGTCGCATCCACGGTAGTGAGGCAGAGTACAACAGTAAAATGGAGATCCCATGGATGGGCTTGAATTTGGCACTAAATGTGGAACCATCGATTATATCGGAATGTCTCGGAATTTGTATCGCAAAGAGTTCACTTCTTGTTTTCGCTCCCGAAACCTCCTAAGCTTTACGAGTTGGTCACAAAATTTCTTGAGACCATCTCACCCACCCGGCAGTAGTATCAGTATTATTATGCTTGTATACCCAGATCATTTACAGGTGCTAACCTCGCGCAGAGTATGTGATACGCTAGTCCACTTAGCGCGGAGGGGGAATACCAGACGAGATCTCCTGCCGGCGCAGGAGGCCTCATTTAACCCAATACTTACATTGAATGATCCACGCGAGCGAGCTAGAATACATCATTATTGTTAGCTTTTTGTAAGGTTTAGGTACTTTAGAGAATGTGAAGAAGGCTTCGGAGGGCTGACGGGCATTTCGACTGTACGTGTTAGTGCTGCTCTCACTTACAGTAGTAAGAAACCCCGGGTGTCCAGTTGTTTACGGCGTCGAACTCAGCTTAATATCAGTCTTTCGGGGTCAACCGCTCCACTCTCGTACGAGACCTGGCGTTTGCTGGCATTGGTCGATTGTCGGCGTGGGGGTGACCTCGTTATTGTCGACAGCCATATTATTGCGCCATGCCGTAGAATTGTTGGGGGCGTGGGCAGCGCAGGCAAGATCGGCCGACAGGATGTTCACCGACGGAATGCGGGTAGGTGTGAGCAGGGGAGTGCATTGGCAGCGATAAACGAGAGAAGAGCCATTGAAGATCAATATCATTTTGGGGAGTCCGCCTGACCGATTCGTTGACGTTTCCGTAATAGGTATGCATAGCCTGTGCTATATTTCGTTCTCTGATATCGCCTGTAGGTTTTCCTCGACAGGGACGACGAGTTATCTCCAATAGCGCCTTGTCGTGCGGGCAAGTATCGTGTTACGGAGCTCATCTACTGTCGGGGGATCGACGTGCACAAAACCCCGAGGTCTGCCCCCCCGCCCCCTCATTCTCGGCTGCATCATTCGTTTTACCGTCGGGAAGATTCGAACCGTTCGGCAGGAAGATCCGCGTTTCTGCTTTTATTCGGAGACGAATATATGGGCAATTCCATCGGTGGCAAACCTCGCAACCAGCATCAGGTAAGCTAGCGAAGAGGTCGTGCGTCCTCGAGATTCCGAAAACAAGCATCGCGATTCCAACGCCTCGGAACCCCACAACGATTGGGAGATGGTCACAACGGTTGTGTGAGGTCTCTTAACGTTGGGATGGCGGTGATCGTCTTCGGCAACTCGACGGCGCATTGCGCCCTTCGCATAGCTTCGTCAACAACCTGATCCGAATCGGTTAGAAAAGAGGGTCCTTTATTACTCTACGAATTGATTGCACGATTTTACAGACTGCCTTGAATGCGACGCTACCAAATATTTGTTAGGCGAATAGAAGCGGCCGGTGACGCGTGACGCATGCTACGCTAGAGGTGCACCAGTTTTTTTTCTGAGACTCCGCACTTGAGAAGCCCTGTACTTGACCCACAAACTGATTTTGAGTAAACTAAAAGTGCAACCCGACCAACAAATCCATGGTCTAGGTATACAAAAAACAATATTTGGAAAAACAACAATGACATCCCGACGATTTTGGGTTAAGGAGTCCCGTTATTCAGAACACAAAAACGCCAAAAAGTACCACCTCTATCGTACTATTAGTACTATTAGTAGCACGCGTAGGTAGCACTTTCTGACCGAAACGTGCTGTGAATGACGGGGCTCCTAAACCCAAAATCGTCGGAATTTCATCCAAATTTTTATCCGTCGTAAGTTTTCACTGTATACCTAAGGCCAAGGATGGTTCATCGGTTCACACTTTTACTTTTCCCCCAAAATCAGTTTTGGGGTGAGGGTATAGCACTTCCTAAGTGAGGAGCCTCAGAAACAAATCGATGCACCTCTACCGTAGCATGGGTTGTTTTTTGTGACGCGTGCTGCGATAGAGGTAGCACTTTTCGGCTTTTTTTGGTTCTGAATGACGGGACTCCTTAACCCAAAATCGCCGGAATGTCATATTCTTGTTTTGTGATATGTTTTTTTTTGTATACCTAGGCCATTCGTTTTTTCATCGGGTTTGCACTTGCATTCTTCTCGAAATCAGTTTTTTGGGGTGAGGTTTAGAGCTCCTCAAGTGAGGAGCCCGAGAAACAAAATGGTGCACCTCTATCGTA
>JAYJMJ010300434.1:0-10072 GCA_036873875.1 Laminaria ephemera | reverse complement strand
TAGAGCCACCAACTTTTTTGTTATTGCTTTGAATAATATTTTTAATGTAATTTATATCTATTTTGAAAGAGAATAACTTTAAAGGATCTATAATTAATTGATATTGTTTTTCAAAACCACCAATCGTTGCAACTTCTGAAACACCTTTAACAGATTCTAATTCATTTTTTATATAAAATTTTTGTAATGTATTTAGTTCTGAAAGATCATGTTTGTTAGATTTCAATGCATATTGAAAAACCCACCCTACACCTGAAGAATCTGTTCCGATTTGTATGTTTGATTCGTTTGGAAATTGATTTTTTATTTCTGATAATTTTTCATTAACTCTTGTTCTAGCCCAATAAATATCAGTTTTATCTTCAAATATAATGTATATATATGAATCTCCAAAGAAAGAAAAACTTCGAACTGTTTTTACTTTTGGTGTAGATAAAAATATTTTAGATAATGGGTTTGTAATTTGTTCTTCAATAATGTCAGCAGATTGACCTTTATATTCACCTTTTACAATAACTTGAATATCAGATAGATCAGGCAATGCATCTAATTTTGTGTTTTCTATTGAATTATATCCAAGGTAAGTTAAAACAACAAAAATTGCAATAAAAATGAATTTAAACTTAACAACAAAAGAAATAAAATTATTCATTATTGGCTCCATTTATTCTTTTGATAGCACCTTGGATGTTTGCTTCAGCATCTATTAAAAATTGTCCTGATATAACAATTTCTTCACCCTCTTCTAATCCTTCATTAATAACAACTTCTTGATTGATATTATCAATATATCCAACCTCAACTTCTCTTATAGAAAAATGATTATTTTCTTTCACTATTATTTTGTTTACGCTTCCATTTTGAATTAAACTTGAATATGGAATAACAACCCCATTTAAAGAATCTCCAAAAATAGTGATATCAATATTTTGATTATGTTTTATATAGTTTTTAATATTTTCAATATTTCCTCTGAATTTGAAACCTTGTGTTATATTATCAATTTCTGGATATATATAATTAATATTTGTTTTGATATTTTTTTTCAAATAACTTAATTTAAATGAAATAGTATTATTTATATCAGCCCATATAAAATCATTTTCAAATAAAACCCCTTCAATCCATAATTTATTTGGGTTAACTGTTTTCATTAACTTTGTTTTAGGTTCTATGTACATACCTTTTTGAATACTTAAATCTGTAATCAAACCATCTTGATTTGAATAAACAGGAATATTTTCTAAAATTTTATTTTCATTTTTTATTTTTTCAATAACATTATCTTGTATTCCTAATGTTTTTAATCTAAATTTAGCATGTTTTGTGGTATCATTATTTAAAGCCAATAAATAGTCCTGTTGTGCTGTTAACAAATCAGGTGCGTATATTGTATATAACAATTGTCCTTTTTTTATATAATCACCTACTTTTAAATCATTTGAAGATACTATCCAGCCATTGTATCTAGAGTGTAAATGAAAATTATAATCTTCATTGTATTTAATTATTCCAAATGTGTTTAATTTTGGAATAATTTCTTTAAAAAAGACTTTTTCGGTTTTAATGTTAAATTCTTGCGTTTTTACATTATAATTATTTAAATTATTATTTTGTGTTATTTCTTTCTGTTTATTTAAAACTAAATCCATTCCACAAATAGGGCAACTCCCTTCTTCATTTTGTGAAATATGTAAATGCATAGGGCAACTATATACTTTTTTTATTAAGTTTGTTTGATGTGTTATATGGTTATGTTCTGCGCTTATTGGTATATTGATTAGCAACAATATAGTCAAAAATATATTTTTCATTTTTATCTCCTTTTAATAAATTTATTATTGAACAATTAATTTATTAAATGAAGATTGGAGGTTTATACATGTTTTTTGAAATACTTAATTTTAATTTTATGTTTTCTAAAATATTATTATTACTATGTTTTATGTTTTTTATTAGAGTTAAATCATTAACAAAAAAAGATTGAGTAAATTCACAATTATCACAGTCACAGCTTTTAACGTTTGGAACAGTTTTTTCTTCATCCTCGCAACAATGACAATCTTCTTTGTTTATTTTTTCAACTTGGATCATTTCTTCATGACAATTATGTTCAATGTTGGCTGATACAACATTAAATGAAAAAATAGATAATAATAAAATTAAAAAATATTTTTTAAACATAAATCCCTCGGAAAATTAATTTATAATATATATTATTTTTACAAAAAAAGCAACAATAATACAAATATAAATAATTTTAAAAATTAATTTTATTCATAATTAATTTTATTTTTTTTTCAATATTCTCTAATAAGTTATAATCTTCAATTATTTTTTGCTTTTTTTGATGCTCTAAAACTTTATAAATGGATTTAATATTTTTAATTACATTTTCATCATTCAATAAAAAATCAACAATATGATTGCTATTCATCCTTATAGCACAAAAAAGAAGTTTATTATCATCTACAGATAAATCAATATTTTCTTCTGTTTTTATTGCTTTTTTGAATAATTCCAATGATTTATTTCTTATAATTATTTTTAATGAATTAAATTTTTTAAAATTAATACTAAAATTTTTATGGGATTTTAAAATATCAAAAATAATAATATTATTGTCTAAAAAAATATCTTCAACAACTATATAATCATCATATGATATATCTAAATTTTTTATTTTTAAAAGAATTTTAACACCTTCTTCATTTTCTGTATCACAAAAATAGCGAAGAACATATCCTCCTTGATAATTAATATCTATATTTTTATTATTTTCAATAAAACTTTTAAATTCTTTTAAATCTATTTTTTTTGCAAGATTTTTCATTATCTCATTATTTTTTTCAATTATATTTTCTTGCATAATTCACCTATGTTTAAATTTTAATTAATTATATCATAGTAAAATTTTAATTTAAAGAAAAAGTTTGACTATTTTTGTTAATTTTGTTAAAATTGCCTAATTATTTTCGTAAGGGTTTTTAGATGAATTATACAATTAAAGAAATATTAGATAATAAAAAAAGATTAAATAGACTGAAAAATAAATTTTCAAGATACTCTAAAATAGTAACAATAGTAACACTAAAAGATTTTTTTAATGTCAGTAAAATTGCTTTAATATATTTAACAGTTGTTAGTTTAGAATGTTATTTTTTATTAACAGCTGGTGAAAAAAGCATTCCTATTTCAGCATTTGTTTTTTTTATACATGTTCTTTTTAGAACTCAAAACCCTATAATAAATAAAGAAAATTCAGGTATAGAACACTTATCTAAAAAAACAATGTCTAATATTAATTTAGAAGAAAATAAGATGAAAAAATTAATAAAAAACCTTAATTTTAATAATATTTTAGAAGAAGATTTTTTTCTAAAATATCAAAATGATTTTAATATATTATTGATAAATAAAATTAATAGTTCAACTTTTGAAGAAATAATAAATAATGAAAAATTATTAAGTCGTTACATTAGCAACCTAAGAGATAAAAGAGAGCAAGAATCTGTATTGAAAGCATTAACAGAAAAAATAGATTTAATAGCTAGAACCAAAACAACCTTTCAAGACATAAATGTAAAAAAAGGGAATATAATTAATGTTTAAGTTCAAAGAATTATTAAAACTAGAAAAAAATATAAAAAATAAAAAAAGAAGATTAGATAGATTTGTAAAATTATCAAAATTAAAATATCATAAAAAATTAAAAAAAAGAATTTTTATGATAGGAACTTGTTCATTTTTATTTTGTTCTATACTATCTTTTATTGGAAAAAGCGAATCAAGCATTGTTGAGTTAACTGCCTTTACTGTATTTTATACACTGTTATTATCTTTTGTTATTTTTTCAATATCAATCTTTCTAGATAAGGAAACGGCAAAAGAAATTTTGCATTATGATAAAATAAGTAACAAGGAATTAAAATTATATTTAGCAGATAAAATGCAAATAGATAATTTAACAAATAAAGAAATAAATTTGATTAATAAAATTAAATTAACAAAATTAGAAAATGAATATTTTTCTATTTCAAATGAAAAATATTCTAAAATAATTAAAGAATTAAAATCCAGCTCTCTTGAAGAAATAGAAAAAGAAAAAGAAATAATTATAAATTATGCTAAATCAATAAAAGATTATGAAAAACAACAATATCTATTGAAAATATTAAGAGATAAAATTAATTACAATAATGAAATAGATGAACTTGCAAAAAATATTGTGATAAGTTCAATAAAAAAGAAGGTTATCAATGTATAATTTAACTATTGTAAAAGAAAATATTATATTTAGAGCCTTTTAGGAGATACAATAATGCTAACATTAAAAGAAATTAAAAATATAGAAACCCAAACTTTTTACAAAGAGGCTACAGATTTTTTAATTTCTGTACGAGAAAATGATAAGAGTGATATTTTGTTTTTTGGTTTAAATATGGTTATTTATAATACAATATCTAATTTTTTACTATTAGGAATTGAAGATCTCTTTTTCAAATCTTTTTTAATATTTTTAAACCTTATTTTTGGCTCTTTCGTAATGTATATATTATCTTTGATTTATTCATCAAAAAAGAACAACAAAACAGGTATTTATTTAATATCAAATATTTATAATATAGAACAGGATTCTTTTTATGCTGAAGATTATCTTATAAAAAATATAACATTAGCAAAAAACATTTCAGAAAAAGGTGCTTTTTTATTAAAATCATTTAAATATAATAAAAATATAGATTTTAAAAATTTAAAAGTAATAAAATACAAATTAATAGAAAATAAAATAAAAAACTCTAACACACTCGAATTAAAAAAAATAAATAATGAAATGATTGATGTAATAAAATTTTCAAATTTTGATGATTCTCAAATATTAAATTTATTAACTTCAATAGAAAATAAAATTGAAAATTCAGCAGAAAAAGAAATTAATGAAAAAATTAATAATATAAAAAAAATAAGTAATAAAGAAATATTAATAAAGAAAAATTCAACTATTAAAGAGATTTAATTTTAAAAATTATCTATGTTCATTCCAATTTTAAGTATTTTTTTATGTTTGGGATTTTTAATATTTTTATTTATCCATTTTGTATTGTAAAATTTAGTAAATTCTTTATAAGAAGACAAAAACATAAGAGATTCTTCTTGCATATGTGAAGAAAGCATAATAATTTCTCTTTCATTTATAATTGATTGCTCTAAATTAATATCTAATTTTTTAATACAATATTCAAGAATAGCATTAATAATTTTGTTTTTTGAATGTATTTTTTTATGCTCATTTTTAGTTGATAATATTTTTTTAAATACTTTGTTTTTTGTTGTCGCTCTTATATATTTTAAATCATTAGTATTTAGTGCAGAAGATAAAATATATGAAAGATCATTAAATTTTATATTGCCGCTATAATTTTCAAATAAATAATCTAAAACATTTATACTTAGATAGCTGGCAGAAGTGTTATACATAGATGTTAAATTATCATTTATATATTGTTCTGTTTCGCTTGTTTGTTCTTCAAGAAAATAATTAAATATTTTTTTCATAATATTCATGTTATTGAATTGTATCGCATTATATATTAATTGTCTAAATTTGAAATTTTGATGATTAGATTCTTTAAAATGATTAAAAATAATATCAAAAATATCTTCATTCATACTATCAATAGACGCTTTCAACGTCATGATATTAATCTCTTTTTTTGTAGTATTATTGTTTAATAGAATTTTAACTACTTCAAATCGATGATTTTTTATAGCACACTCAAAGGCTCTTAAGGAAATTTTTGACAAATTGGAGTCAACTTCTTCATCTAAAATGAGTTTAACAAGAAAGACATTTCCAGAAATACAAGCAGACATAAATATTTTACTATGTGAATAAGAAAAATTTAATTCTTCTCTATATTCAGATAGTAAAGTTTTAATTGTTTCTTCATCTTTATTTTCAATTGCTAATGAAAAAACAGTTTCTGGATGGAAGCTTTCAAATTTTTTTCTTTCTTTAAGTAATCTTTGAACAATATTAAAATTTTTGTTTTTATATGCAGTTTCAAAAACTGCACATTTCAAATCAAAAGGATCAGCATACCCCTCTTCTAGTTCCACATTAAGTTGAGATAAATCATTTTTATCAACAGCGTCAAAAATATAGTCAGATAGTGGCATATATACTCCCTTATTAAAAAGTATAGAGTACAATAAATGTAAAAAAAGTCAATAAATTAAAAATTTTTTAAATTAATATAATTAATAAGTTTTTTATAATGTTCTTTTTTTTCTGAAATGATTTCTGCAATATCGTTTTGTGAAAAATTAACAGCATATGGATTTTTAAAAAGCATATCAATTAAGTTATATTTATTAGCATCAATTAATTTACATAAAACATAAGCATGATTTGATAAAGGATTAACAGATTCTCTTTCTATTATTATTTTAAATATACTTTCAGCTTGTTCCGAATCAATATAATCAGAGATAGATTGAATAAAACAATTATTATCACATGAAAGATCTAATTTTTTGTTGTTAGTTAGTTCAAGTAAAATTTTCAAACATTGATTATTTAATGCTCTTCTTGATAAAGAAGATATATCTTGAAATGAATAATTAAATTGATTATTTAAATATTTAAATATATTTACAGAGTCTGTTTTGGTTGTTGACAATAAAAAAGCAAAAGTTTTTTTGTTTTTAATATTTTCATAAACTACTTTAAACAAGTCAAGTTCGTCATACTCAGTTAATAAATACAATAAATTTGTTTTAATTTCTTCATCCATTAGAAAAACATCTTTCGATAAGATTTTTTTATACTTAATTAATATATCATTAGTAATATTAATATCATTATCTTTAAAAAACATATTAATTAATGATTGGTGGTCTATATTGTTATTTTCTTCATTTAAAATATTTAAAAATAATTTAATGTTATTTTTTATTCCATATTTTAAGTCAAAAATAATTTCATGAAATTTAATTTCATATTGATTATTATCAAGAGATAAAATCATATTAAGAATATCAAAAGATTCATTTTTAATTAATTGTTTTATTAACCAAGAATTTTTTTTATTAATGTGGATATTGGATTTTTTTATAATTAATTCTAAAATATCTTTCTGTTCATGTATACAAGAATAAATAAAAGAATTATCAGAAGCAGCATCAACATCATCTTTTTCTAGATATTGAATAACTAAATTTAAATCATTTTGTTTTACAGCTTTGTAATATTCTATTTGATTACTCATTATTTTTCCTTTTGAAATTTTTATATATTATAATACAACTAAATTTTCAAATCAAGAAAAAAAATCAAATTTGTTTAACAATATTGTTTTTTATATTAACATTAGATTCTTCTTTTAATAATATTTCTATTTCATTAATGTTTCCTTGAATATTTTCTGTAAGGCTGTCTTCTCTTGATACTCTTTTCTTTAATATATTTGTAATAAGTATCTGGTCTTTTTCTTCAAACTCTTTTGTAATTGCATTTATTATTTCTGACTTTATTTCTTTTATTTCTTGTTTTTTAGAATTTTTAATAAAATTAATTAAAATTGAACTTAAATTAAATGTAAAGTTTTCTTTATATTCTTTAGTTATTCTATGTTTAACTTCGTCAGTCTCTCCTTGTAGATTAGGACATTTTTTCATATATTCTTGATATAAGCTTTCTTTTAATTCAATTATTTCTTTATAATATATTTTTTCTTCATTTGTAAAAGAATCATCAATTTCTTTTTTAATAAGTTTGCCTTTATTAATATTTTTTAATGTTAAATGTTCTTTAGATATATATTTAAAAAAAGCATCTTCATTTTTAAAATATTCTGAATATTTTTTATTATAAAAGTTTTTAATAAAAATAAATAAAAAAATAGGAAAAAAACTTATAATAAGTATTAGTTCATTCGGTATATTTAACATAAATTTATTTTTTAATGATAGACTTAATCCAAGCAAAATAAAAGGAGTAAAAATGACACCAGCGCCCCATAAAAAATTAGAAAAAAATGTTGTTTTTTCTATTCGTTCTTTGAATTTATCTTTTTTTTTAAAAGTATTTTTTATATTTGAAAAGTTTAAAATGAAATCTTTTATTAACATTGATATATTCCTATTATATTTGTTTAATTTTGTTGTTGATTGAAATATTATTTACTTTGAAAGCTTCATTTATTTCTTTTAAATTATTCATAACAACCTTATTTTCATTGTCAGTTTTTGTTACTTGTTTTTTTATAATTTCTGTTATCTCAATCTGTTCTTTATGATTAAAATGATTCATTATGTGTTTAATAAATGACTCTTTAACATTCTCTATTTCATTTTTTTTAGAATTTTTAATAATATGTATAACACAATCCTTAAAATTTTCAGAGAATTGATTTATATATTCTCTTTTTCTTCTATTGTAATTTTCACTTCGTTCACCTTGAATAACAGGAAATTTTTTCATATATTTGCAATAAATATCATAATTTATACTTACAAAATCTAAATAAATATTTTGTTCTGATATTTTGAAATTGTTGTTTATCTCATTTTTTAAATAATTACCAATATTAATATCTTTTACTTCATACAAGGAAGAATACATAAAATGAAACATCCCGTTTTCATTTTCAAACTCCTTATTAAATTTTTTTCTATTATATAGAAAAAAAGAAAGACCTAATAATAATAGAATAACAGAAGGTATTATTGAAGTTGAAATTTTATCATCAAAAAAAGAGTAATTACTAAAATATAAAGTAATAAAAGAAATAGGAATAGAGAACAAAAAAAAGAAGAATGGTAGATGCTCTCTTAATATATTTTTAGATTTAACTCTTTTTTTAAAATTTTTATTAATTGTATATATATTTAATAATTTTTCAAAATTATCATTAAGAAATTTTAATTTCATCTTGTTCTCTCTTATCGTTTTAATTAATCGCTTTATATTAACATTGTTTATAAAAAAAATCAATAAAAATTGACTTCAATAAATACAATGCTATAATAGCTTTAAAATTTAAGGTATGATAAAATGAAAAAAAATACAATGCTATAATAGCTTTAAAATTTAAGGTATGATAAAATGACAAAAAATAAAATAAAAAAATCAATAAGTTTAAAAGACTTAAAACATCAGCCTTATAATATAAATTCTTTAAAAAAAGAGATTTTACATTTAACGGATTCTGAAATTAATCGTTTATTTTTAAAAGAATCTAGGACTATAACACAGGCTATATTATATTTCATTTTAGCAAAAAAAAAATCAGGAGAAGAATTATTTAAATATTTTTCATATTATTTAAAAATTCAAAAATTAGACTTATCATTTAAAGAATATAGAGCTATAATAAATATATTAAATATATATTGTATTGATAAAAAAGATAGAATAGAGTTAATCAAAATAAGCAATATATTAAAAGATAAAAACTTTTATAAACATATTGAACAGATAAAAGATAAGGAACTTATTGTATATATAAAAGTTAATTATTTTTAAAAAATATGATACAATAAATATATTAATAAAAGGTTTTTTTAATGAATATACAAGAAAGAATGAAAATAATAAACAATCCTAGATATAAAATGTTTTTTAAAGAAGAAGATTTTATTACGCCTAAACCATTTAAATTCAATCATAAGAATGAAGAAATAACAGCAATTTTTGAAACAGCATATGAAGAAATGCAAAATAGCATGATTTGTCATAGATTAAATTTATTAAATAAAAACACTTCTGTTGGCTATATAAAAGTTTTTTATTTACCAGAAAAAACATTTGACAAATTATATCCTGATGTTTTACATTGGTTGGATAATTGTGAAGGACATCATTTTGGTTTAAAGACAAATCCAAAAATGATAGATACTTCAAATAATAATTTTTGGTCAAAAAAAACAAAAGAAGAAAAAAAAGAAAGTTTATTAAAAATAGCAATGTATGCTTCATATGGTTGCTATAAAGAATTAAATAATAAAATAGATGAGTACGCGACAGTGGCTCGACCGGATTCTGTTACGATAGTTGGATGAGGAATAC
>JAYJMJ010300414.1:0-10073 GCA_036873875.1 Laminaria ephemera | reverse complement strand
GCGCTTGGTGCACGCGATGTCTGCCTGGTCGGTGAAAACCCGACGTGCTCCGTCCCGGCATTGTAGGGATGCGAGGGGCAATGGTCATATGACTACGGCTATGCATGAAATGAGTACACCCTCCCCTATAGCAAGGATTGTCACTCCAACAGGAAATTGCACATAACACATACTTAAACTGCTACGCAGGAAACTGACCTGAAAAACGAAAACATGAACAAGTGGGGGAAAAGCGAGCAAGATCAGCCCCATTGATGGCGACGCCAACAACCCCAGGCGCGTACGGAACCTTGAACAGTCAGCTGTACGTGTGAACGGCAATAACAATAAATACTCCCCTTACAGCAACATGGTGCTCCAACACGTAATGATACCATTTACCTAGGTTGTTACGACCTGAGAAAGAACACTACTAACACGTGCAAGAAACGTGAACAGCAGTAGCAGCCCCGTTGGCGTGGCAACATCCAAACCTCACGCCCGAAGAATCTATGCCAGGTGAACCGGCAGCATTTGTAAATTCAACGATCGTGACGTCCAGTTAAAATTGTACTGGTAGGTCAAGATCAGCATGCCAATATATTACAAAACAATATACAACAATATATATACTAATTCGTATACAAAGAGGCAGTGTCACATATGCATATACTTTTCATCTGAACACTAGTTGGTATCCCGACGGATATCGCATCGTCACCGTTGTACTTACCCCACCGGTATTGTGTGTGCTACTACTGTCAACGAAGGGCTTCGCCGGTGCTTCCGGTTGACCAGGTTAACCGGTGTGCCGCGGTTTTTCAAGTTATTTTCCGAAACCGGCTAACCAGGGTAAAACGACGAAAACCAACGCGGTTTATGTTCTTCAAACTCGTACATTCGCACATTCCTGCTGGGCTTCCGATATCCGCGTTCCACCGTTTTTGTTCTACTTGATCCCTTCTTATAACCATAAGAAAGGCTCTAATAATTCTAAAGTGGAAAATGGAAGGCGGAGACAATTCAGGAAGCTAAAACAATGAAAATCCAACTAAGTAATGTAACACAAGTCAAACCGGAATTATTGTTTGCATTTTGATTGACGATCCCGCATATAAACAATAGTACGATAGAGGTACTTCTGTGGTGGCCTTGGTGCCTACAAAAAATACCATCAAGTGCCGTGGTGGCTTCTTGTTCCCACCCACAGAATACCGTGCTTGCCGTGCCGTGCTCGCTATGTCCTGTACAGAACTCTACCGTGAACTACCGTGCTGACTTGTTCCCAGCCAAACACAACCATACTTCCCGTGTCTCGTTTAAAACCATCGTCAAGTACCGTTGTAGCAGGCTCCCGTCCAGACACTACTACCGCGCTGGCGTGTCCCGTACATCACATATAGTGAAACACCGTCGTACCTGGTTCTCGCTACAAAACTTCCCAACCCTGCAAAATGCACAGTTCGCGAAGAAAGCTTTACCAATAGAAATGTGACTAGCGTCCTGGATGTAGCAAAAATATAATTGGTTGGCTTCAGCGTCCAAAACCTTGCCGAAATAATGAGAGGGATTTCTTTCACCGTGTACCCACACTCGTTAGACCAGAGCTATATGTCAGGGATCGCGGCGTGTGTCCCCGAATTGGCGAGGTAGCAGTGCACTCGTTCAACAGCGTGGCGCGCATATGACGAGCTCGTCAAAGATCTGTCTCCAGAGGAATCTGCACGAGCTGATTTTGACCGCTAAACTTCCTCTTCGAGGCTCAAAACCTATCAGGGACCGCGGTGCGTGCCCATCTGCTCCAGCGCTAGCCTTTGCTATCCAGACATTTCGGGGATACGCACCACGATCCCTGATACTACATGTTTAGCCGTCGGGGCCCTGAGCGAAGCCAACGTCCAGGGGTCCGGCCACGCCATCTGCAAGTCGATGAGAGGGCGGTGCAAGGGAGGAACCTTTAAGAAGGGAAGGTAGGGAATATTTGGCCGAGAGTGATAGAAAATATAGTGCTGTACGGAAGTGGTTTCTAAATCTATTGGACCGACAAACACAAAATAATTACAGGACATATCATTGTACGCCGGGCAGGAAAGAGCGCGGGACCAGGATCAAGAGCTTGCGAACTGCGTTGTCGACCATGGTGGAAAATGTGAGTCATGCGTGTGCCCGGGTTTGCAAGCACACAGAGGCAGGGAATTTTGTTGGTGAACACGTCGTCCATGCATGGGTACTGGTATAGATACGCTTCGCTGCTAATGCAGAAGACTGTAGCTGTTGCTAGGAACTTGCGCAGCATGACAATGGCAACTGTCGTCAACTTGTGTGCATTGGTAGTCGGAGGACGCTTCAGGTGACTCGTCCTCACTATTTGGTTTTGCGGTCACAGCTATTAATAGAAACTCGCATTCGCTTGAGATAATTGTATGCCCATATTAATGTCGGGGGACATCGCGTTCGCCAAGTACAATGTTGACGCAAGTCAGCCATAGATTGATCTTCTCGGGGCGACACACTTGTAAGCTCAAAATAACGATACGCCAGGTGTGTCATTTTCTTGCGCGGATACAAAGTTATGGACACTGTTACAGCGACGGGCGCTAGGTGGCCATGCGATGCTGCGGGATGCCTGTTTGGACTAGCACCTCGCGGACGGTTTCACTGCATAGGTGGAAATCGGGCTGTCGGAAGGGTATCTGCCATGTCAACGGAGGAAAATTATAGAGCGTTCCTGGCGGGGGAAACTTCCGTTGTGTGTGGAAAACCCCATGGGAAGCAGAACTGATACCGGGTATCTTTTGACACCCCCCCCGCTTAACAACACTGCTGTATACGGTTAGATGCACTAAATTCGATTACAATCCCGCTGTCCCAATTCGGTAGCAATGTAGCCACTCTCACAATCTTCCTGCGATCCGCGGATGGATGCCATGCCGCTCATCATTTTGTTCCCGTTCCCGTCGCGCGTCGGCACCATCGTCTCCCCAAGGATCCCGTTGGCATCGCGGCTCATGTTGTTGAGGTCTATCGCAACGTTCATCTGCCACCTGAGGTGGTCCAGCAGATCGAATCGGTCCGTGGGATCGCGCATGGCCACCTGGTGCAACCTCCTGTGACTCAGGCGGATCGTAGCCTTCGGAGTCACGATCTGGAACGACCCGTGCTCGGACTGGTGAGCAAATAGACCTGTTATCGTGGCCTGAGCCACGTACTCCGTGCACTCCTCCATGCTGGTTGCCGTGGGGTCCCCGAGGATCCATTCAGCCAAGCTTAGCTGCGCTTTTTGCAACCTCCGACTCCCCCCTTGGGTGCGCTCAAGCTTCTTGCGCTCCCAGTATGTCTCGAACCTGAACGATCTGCACGCGCCGGGACGATTACGGCAGAAACTTCCACTCCTGGGGCCAGGGAAACCATGCCCGGCGATAGCAGTTCTTCTTCTCCGTCGAGCACAACGTTGAGTGCGCCATCAGCGAGGCAGGGTGATGTTTCTTCGGGGCAGACGCTTTCTAGACTGTGGGGGTCTTTGACGGAGACGACGAGGGTGTGCTCGAGACCGTCGAAGTCAGTGGTGATCAGGGAAAGGCCGGTAATGTACGTTATCTCTGGCAATGAAGGCACGGGCGTGGTGACGCGCATGCTGGGATGCATGGCGGGGAGGTCGGGCACCAGGGCATACCACGCGCCGTCCTCGCTCGTGAAGTCGAACTTTTGGCCGCGGAAGCCCGTCATGTGACGGTCACCTGTTGTTGCAGCAGTGCCGTGACGCCATTGCATGAAGCAAACAAACATATTTAATGAAAACAATCAACAAAAAGCAACAAAATTTGGGTTGATTGATTTAATCACAGTGTTTTGACTTTATTCAATAAATCAAGCAAAAATGGATTTACGACGAACCGACGTGCGGCAGGAGGAAACTCAACATTTTCCTTCCAACGCTGAGCATTGCACAAGCGGTCATGGAAATATTCCTGCAGGACGATGGGCGGCATTCTTCGTTCTTCTGGATCCCGCCGTCTATGCTCTAGACCTGGCGTACTTTTCGGGAAACAGTGGAGAGCCCCGCCAACCACAACACATACTTGCAGGTATACTTTGAAGCACTACTGTATGCCAGTACGCATACCAACTATTACAGGGGAACATAGTTATCAGGTCCAAATATGGCTAGTAAAAACGGTGGAATATATAGTTTTTTTGTGTATATCGTGGGTCCTGATTACTATCGTCCTCCGGAATAGTAAGTAAACAAGTAATCCTCGAAGATGGCTCCATTTTCACCGCCCCTGTGTACAGGACAGGATGCGCCAGGGAAATAACAACGAACGGGTTCGTACTCTTCGTATATACCGGTAACGAAATGTCCTTACCGCAGGCTTCAGGGTCGACTGTGCCAGGCTTGCCGCAAACATGCTCTTCGGGGCAACAAATATCCCCCGCGTCGCATTCAACCGTGTCGGCGCACCTGAACCTCGACACTTCGAGCTTTGAAAAGGAAGCCATCGTCGTTGTGTTGTTCGTGGCAATGGGAACACACGCGGGGACACGATTGCTGCGTGGATACAAAAAACCAGACATGTTTGAATGCGCAGCGCCGATGAACACCAGCTGGAGCTGTAGAATAAGGTACGAAGTGTGGAGTCTGCACTACGAATGGCGAAACGTTTTTCTTCGACTGACGCGTTCTACGAGACGCATGCTACGTTAGAGATACCACCTATTAATAGTATTTCGGAGGCTCCTCACATGAGGGGCTCTACACGTCACCCGAAAACGGGCTTTGAGACAAAGGGTATGGGTGACCCGATGAACAATCCCAAGATCTGTTACGGAGGGCCACACAATTCAGAACCCACGATATACATAAAAGACCTAAAATCCCCTTTTTACAAACGATGTTTGACCCTGAATACTATGTTCCCCGTAATACAAATACTGTAAAGCGTACACATGGGATTCCAACGACATTGGGTAGTTCCTCAGTTGAGGATCTCCGCCAGTGATATCAAGTGTTTTGGCCAGAATGTTAGTACTCGTAGCACGCGTCATGCTACGGGTAGCGCTAGCACTTTTAGCCGAACTATGTATGTCTCATCGACGGATCTCCTCAACTGAAGAGCCACGTACCCAGTATTGTGTTTGTGGTTTACACTGTTGTTCGTATGCACCTACTGTAGGCCATGGAGAGATTGAAAACCACGCGTATGCACCTACTGTAGGCCATGGAGAGATTGAAAACCACGTTACAGTTTCATTACTTCTTTAAAACAAAACTCAGCTTTTGAATCAAGGTTAGAGGTCCTTAATTGAGGCAATCCTCAGGAAATTTTGGTGAACCCCCCGTACCGTAGTAGGCTTGGACGACGATTACCACTGTGACCTGCCCAGCCCTCACCATATTTGCCTCGACAACTCTAGCGTTATCAGCGCCACCCTCAGTTCCTGTCGGCTAGCCACTGTGGTTGACGTCTGGGTTGGAGAAGAATTTCACCCTGCTGGTTCCGACACAGTCACCCTCCATGTAGCTCATGATGATCACAAATCTGAATGCGAAAACGCCAGCAACCACAAAGCGATGCGTGGGTGTTTGGCATGCAGACGCGATTGAGCACTTTAGGAATCCTTCGGACTGGCGATATGTACGGCTTGCCTTTCTCGTGTCACGGCAGAACCCATACCGGACGGTGAAACGTTTCCAGCGTGCCAATGTATTCTCGGGTAGACGCATGCTATGTTAGGAAAACACCCATCATTTTCTGAGGCTCCCCACTGGAAAAGCCCTCAAACTCACTCAACCGCTTTGAGAAAAAAAACAAGTGCAACCCGATGAACATTCCCATGACCTACAGTAGATAGGAAACGACATCTGTTACAAAACACAAAATGACATTCCAACGGTATTGCATAGTTTTGGAGCTGATGAGCCCGCTCAGTTAGAAAATATTTGGCCAAAATGTGATAGCCCTATCGTAGCCTTACCAGTAGTCGGTGCACCACTCACCGATTTTCAACCGGGCCCACGCAGTCCAAGAAAAAAGGTGCGAGCCCACATACATAGAAACGGTTTCTGAATGACGGGGCTGCTTAGCCCAAAATCGTCGGAATTTCTTTCTTTCTTTGATGAAATAACTTTCATTGTATACCAAGGCCATGGGATTTTTCATCGGGTAGTTTCTTTAATTTTTCGTTAAATCCAATTCTGGGGGGCAGCATAGAGCTCCTCAAATGAGGAGCCTCAGAAACAAAATCGTGCATCTCTACCGTAGCATGCGTAGCTTGCAAACCACAAACCGTTCGTTATAGCCAGCAGATCCGCCGGAAAGCACACACTACTTGTGTTGTACATCGAAAGATAACATACTTTACTCCGGCCCCAGCTGTATCTGGCAGTAGTAGTTGTAGACGCTGCAGATATAGATGCCGACTCAAACTTACAGAGCGACGATTCCCCGCACCGGTCAGATTAGGTTCTGTGCGGCAACGTTCGCAGGGAATGCTTTGGGTAGTCTATTTCGGATACTCTCACATCCAACCATTAACCTCTATATAGGGGAAGTGCGGATAAAACCGAAGGACTTGTGGCCAATGGCCTGGGGATGGAACGTTGATGCGGAAAAAGATAAGTTGTAGTATAGCTATACGTGAAGAGCTGTGTGTGGGGAGACGCATGCTACGGTATCGGTGCATCAACTGACGCGCGCTACCTGGTACGATAGAGGTAGCACTTTTTGGTTGTTTTGTTTCTGATATGAATATGACGGGGCTCCTTAACCCAAAATCGTCGGAATTTCGTTCTTTTTTTTTTGCAATCATTTTCATTCTATACCTAGGCCATTTGATTGTTCATCGGGTCGTACTTTTGATTTTTCCCCATATCAGTTTTGGGGAAAAGGATAAGAGCTCCTCAAGTGAGGAGCCTCAGAAAAATCATGGTGCACCTCAACCGTAGCATGCGTCAACTGCTTTCTGAGGCTCCTCACTTGAGGAACTCTACACTTAATCTAAAAACCGATTTGGAGAAAAATGAAAGTGCTATATACCCTACGAACAATCTTGTGCCCTAGGTATGCAACAAAACATACTGCAAAAACAAGAATGAACTTCCGACGATTTTGGGTTAAGGAGCCCTGTCCTTCAGAAAAAACGTTTCAGCCACAACTTTCTACCTCTATCGTAGCGCGCGTCGGGAGGGGACATTGGGAAAAGGTTGGCGGAGAGTCATAGAAGAGATACTACTGCTTTCCAGAAGGATGCTCGATTCTATCGGAACGGCACCTACGCTAAAATGTCGGACGGCAAAAACCCCAATAATTCATTAACCCTTTTGTGACCCTTGTGTAGGGCCTTAACAAGCGATCAAAGGGCAGTCTTATCAACCTTCAAGGAAAAGCGTGCGACACTACCGGTATCGGCATGCCGCGTTCGTGTGGTACATCTCCCTCCGTTGTACTTCCGACACATCCTCCTACCTCAGCAGCCTGGGCTGATTCTTGTGACCAATGCTGTAAAATGGACGCGTGCTACGATGCTCTTGGTATTAATAGCATTTTTTTTGCTAAAACAGTTCTTGATAAAACATTTCCTGGACGACGCGACTCCTTAACCCAAAATCGTCGGAATTTCATTTCTTCATAATATGCAATATGTTTCGTTGTATACCTAGGGCATGAGACTGTTCATCGGGTAGCTCCTTTAGTTTTCTCCAAATCAGTTCATAGGTGGGGTCTAGAGCCCCTCAAGTGCGAAGCCTCAGAAAAGCAACGATTCACCGATACCGTAGCATGCGTCCTCCCTCCGTTGCACTTCGGACACACCCCCTTCCCCGGCAGCCTGGGCTGATTTCTTGTGACCAGCGTTGTAATCGCCACTTTTTGTCAACTATTTTTTCCCTCTAAAGTCCGAAACAAGGGGTTGTTGCGCCTGAGAGTACGGCTACCTCACAATATGTTCTTGCTTCCGTACCCGAAGCCACACTCGCCGTCGGCGAAGCTTCCAGACAGCTGAACCAAATCGGTGTTGTACTCGTTGCGTGTAGGTCTTGGACATCTTCGCTGGGTTTGATGCCCATAAGAGCGTCCAAAATATTTCGTGTTCAACCGCTTGAAAGCTGTAGGAAGCAGACGAAGAGTAGCACGTTGACGACAGTTTTGCACACATTGGACAGATTAGATCCCATTTCAGGATCTGTGCTTCTCACGGCAGACAGATCCCCGGTATGTATATGATTTGCATGGTCTAGATCGTGTTGCCGGATAGGAGGCATATGATCTGCATGATCTTGCACATGTTTTCTGGGTTGGATCTGTACTACACAAGTCCTGCACCATACACCGACGAAGGCTGCGGAAGGGGGGGGGGTGTACTCATTTCATGCATAGCCGTAGTCTTAAGACCATAGACCCTCGCATCCCTACAATGCCGGGACGGAGCATGTCGGGTTTTCACCGATCAGGCAGACATCGCGTGCACCAAGCGCGAAGCGCCGTGATATGTTTGGCGAGTCGCGTAACGGGTGAGCTGCATCCTACTAAGAACCACTTGTGAGGCGGACTTCCGCACCATGTGCGTACTTTCTTGCACATGGATGACAGCTTCGAATGAATCAATTTGTTATCTGGTGTGGCCACTTCCATAGACAGCAATTAATTGGGATACTATGTAACTGCCTCGTGGGTGCCTTACCATATGCACACTGCGTGATATCATCCCCCTTGCGCGGGGGGGATCACTTTTACGGCCAGGTAGCGCGAGTGGCTAACCAATTTCTTTGCAAGCTTGACCTGTATGCTTTTTGGTGTCGCGATTATGCATATTTATTCAAGTCCGTTTGTGAGAGAGGTACAGAGCCACTCGCGCTGCTAGTGGCGTATACTCAGTACGTAGTGAAAATGGGGGTATAATACTACAAATACCGTATCCTTGGTCCATGCTGTTGCCGACCGTGCAGCGCTGCTGCTGCTGCTGCTGCTGAAAATGTTGCGCAGTACTGCTACGAAAAATATGCTGGAGGGTTTTTATCAGGTATATGGTATCGACAGCGCTTTGCGCACATTGTGGTGGCAGTACTGGTACGAAAATGTCGGCGGAGGGTTCCATGGTATCAACAGCGCCTTGCACACGTTGTGCGAGGTTTGTTTCTTGTTGTATCATCAGCGCTTTGTATGCATGGTGATCGTCAACAGCGACAAAAAAAATGCGCGTGTTGTATGCGCCTGCGAGGGAGTGCGTTTGTTCGTTTTATGCGCGAAAATGCACGTTTTATGTGCGTTCAAGAATAATTTCTTGTCGTATGTGCGCGCAAGAAAGAATCGTACCACGGTATGTTGTGGAATATTTCTATCATATGTGCGTGCAAAAGCGTGCATATGGTGTAGAATATGTGCTTGCAAGAACATGCACGTGTTGTATGCACCTTTTGGCAGAGGTGTTTATGGGCGCACCAGAAAATGCGTGTTCTATATGCGCCTGCAAAGAAGTGTATGTGTTGTATGTGCGCTGCATGTATTGTATGTGCGTGCGCGAAAATGCATGCGTTGTATGCGCCTGCGAGAATGCATGTGGTGCATGCGCCTGTAAGAGAATGCATGGGTTGTATCATATGTGCGTGCATGTGTTGTATGCGCCTGCAAGAAAATACATGTGGTTTATGCGCATCCAAGAGAAGGCATATTGTATAATATTATGTGCGTGTGAGAACATTCATATGCGCAAGAATGATGCGTGTCGAGGTTCCGTCTTTATGAGAATAGATGCAGAGGCGGCACCAAGTGACTGTGAAGAACGCTTGTGCTAATAATGAAGAAAATAGATTGGTTGCAATGACGTTTATTATGTGGCCAAATGTGGAAATGAAGAAAAAGGAGTGATCAGGGTGGGGCCAGATAACATGATGCGTGTCGAGGCTCATTATCTGCAGGAATGGTGTCCCCTTTGCTTCTCTTCTCATAGCGACAGAGCCTCGACAAACATATTTTTTTCGATAATGTGTTGCATGTGTGTGCGAGAAATACATGTGTTGTGCAAGGGCTCCGCTCCGCGGGCGGCTGACGCCGCCCGCTACGCTCGCGCAAGGAAGAGTACAACAAAATGTGAAGGGG
>JAYJMJ010300404.1:0-10073 GCA_036873875.1 Laminaria ephemera | reverse complement strand
AGCTTGCAAAGATGAGTTTCGACGAAATCCTAGATCTCACAGCTGTTGTGTTTTTTTAATTTTTTTATAAAAATAACAAAAATGCAGGCAGGTGCAGGGTACATCGGAGGTTGATATTTTCGAGGGTACAGCACGACTTACGACAGTTTTTTCAGACACCCAACTGCACGAGAACAACGACTGACATATATGACACGAGGTACAGTATGCATTAGTAACGCAGCGTCAGCAATATGCGTTGCCGTGCTGTTCCCCAGTGTACTGCTTAATTAGTTGCGTTGGACGGTCGTTAGGCATCATTATTACTTGTGCCCGAAAGCTTGGGCAACGACGATGCGTTTCGCTGTAGTCTGTAATCCAGGTGGGAATAGCGCGCTAGATCTCAACTCGGCAAGATGCACGCTCTACGGCTAGATGTACTACTGTGCGGGCCATTGTTGCACTGACCGACCTACATCAATGTTTCTTGGCCTTGACCCAGATCAATGTTCCTTGTAGTTAGTATTTATAGGGACAGCATATCGGCGGCGGACGGCCCTGTTGTTGGCGGACTGAAGAACGTTTGAGATGAAGCGCAACATCATACACTTGGATTTGTTGCAGTGAAGCGCGCCAGGTCGTAATACGACGACGCGCGATGACTGCCCGAACCAGTACCACACGAAGGGTTCGTCGTATAGGCAGATATCGAGCTGTTGGAAGTCTCTCTCTGCCGTGTGAATGGAGGAAAAGGAAGGAATGTCCCCAGCGTGGGAGTCCTTCCGTTTGGGCGTGGAAACCCATGAATGGACCTGGCTCATGCCTGGTGTTTACTGGTGTTTACTGAACACCATCCCCAAACGGAAGATCTTAGTCAAACTCTCTGTACGAGTACACCTACCTGTTAAGTGTCCACCTGCCGTGCCTACATATCTCCACGCAACGCGATTGGTGCCTCGCTATTCGATCTCGCTGCCTGTTCTAGTAATCGGGAATGTGGGAATCTTGAATATCTGGTGATTTGGGGGGCTAGTATAGCCGGCAACTGCTCTAATTCTTTCTACCCGAACGCAAGCAGCAAGATAAGCTGGTCGCGGGGACACTCCTTCCTTCACCTGCATTGAGACGGCAGATAACCTCCCGATAACTCGATATCTGCCTGCACAATGAACCCTCCGCTTGGTACTGGTCGGGGCAGTCATCATTCATCATCGTATTACCACCTGCCGCGCGTCGCTGTAACATCCCCCCTGCCCGACGTATAACTATAACTATCGTTGGTGCAAAACGAGCATCCCGGTCACGGCCCGGTAACAGCGTGCTACTTGCATCCAACCGATCCTCCGTTCTTCCCCGACTCCCCGTCGCTTCAAAAGGTTCCGTCGGCACTTTGTGGTCGTCAGAGAGATTCCTGAGTCTGTCCTCTGGTTTCCCAAGTGGGTACAGATCATACCAGGGACAGTAAGGGTCGCCCAATAAGGCGGTCTGAGTAAGGCGGTATCTCAACATAAGGGGGTCAATATCGTATGGCACGACTGGGGGACCGAACTCATAACCTGAAATGAATAAGGCGGATTCCCCCAATAAGGCGGTCGTATTGCTCTGGCACACCACCGCCTTACTGAGGGGCCCCCTACTGTATGGTATACCACATGGTGTGTAAGGGCCTAGGATGAGTGGTCGTCGTGGCGTTTGACCACCGTAGCTTCGTGCCAGGTATAGACCAACCGAAGGTTTTGATAAGATGGGGCATACCGATGCAAAAGGGGCCGGAAGAGAGGATCGGCTAACAACGATATTTAGATTAGACTATTACGGGAGAACATAGTAATCAGGACCAAATATGGTCAGTAAAAACGGTGAAATATATAGGTATTTGTGTATGTGGTGGGTCCTGATTACTATGGTCCTCCGCAATAGTATGTTAGCGTGGATTGCCTGCTAGAGACATTGTTAGTGTTCTGTTCGGCAGATCATAGAGCTTGTAGCTTTCGTTTGCACAAGGAAACTATAATAATTTCTGCAGCGTAGTAAAATAGCCGACCAGCATCCAACGTTTTTCATATTATTCTGTGGCGTCTCTCGTTGTCGCTGCCGTCACGCGCCACGGTCATCATAATCGCCCGACGGCGGTCGAAAAAGTGTTCACAAACCGTTTTTCACGGAAGCACAAACGTGGGTGCAGTCGTATCGGGGTTAACGGCTGAAAAACACCTCTAAGTTCAACTATACCACCAGCACGGACGCTTGTTGTGTGTGTTAGTGGTCGTCGTCGCCTCGATATTTCCAGAGCTTTTCACAGGTCGTGACCCTAGCCGAGGGTCGGGTCAGAAGGTTTTCAATATCTCGCGGGTCGATTTGGATCGGTCGGGGTGTGTTCGAATTCTCACGGATCGGGTCGGGTCGGGTCAGGAGTTTTTCAAATATCATGGGTCGGGTCGGGTTTACCCTGACCCGACCCGACCCGCGAGAAGTGACCCGACCCGTGAACAGCCCTGGACATTTCCGTAAAGAACACACTGCATTTATGTCGTGGGTGCAGGGTGTCGTCGTGTACGGCCATCATTGCATCACGCGTGCCATCGCTCGTGCCCGGTGTCAGCTACGCGGCGCCTGTTGACACTTGACGTCGCTGGTCCTCGCTACCGTCCAATACCCGGTGCTTCGTCTGTTCCATTGTAAGAAAAAGGAGCCAGGGGGGGCAAAGGGGAGTTGGGAACGCCACGGCAGAACGATTCAATACAGACACTGTTTGTGTGGAAAACTCCAATGAACTGGAGCCATCGCCATCCGACATATCATATATACATATTTAGTGTTAGAGTTTGCGGGGTGAACCAATCAATTAACTGTTTTTTTTAGGAGACAATATAATATACCAGGTGTAAATGGGGGGGGCGTGCAATTTAATTAGTTCATACTAATTCAATACACAAATTAATGTCCATTTTCGAGGGAGACGATACAAGAGTGATGCCTGGCATACACCTGTTCTCGGAGTTACTGAAAATCGTTGCGACTGGACCAATTTCCAAGGCAGAAGCTTTCACAACGATTTTCCACGAGGCACTACGTATCATGTTGACTGCACGAAAACACCAGCGACGCACAGAACATCGGCAAGCATATCGTACCACACCAATATGCATCTGCCCCCTGCAGGCCTCTGTTTCCCATCTACTTAGCGCTGCAGAGGAGGCAATACCCCTTTAGCCCAAGTATTTTACCACACTGCACAATGTATCCCACACAAAGTCCAAGTACTTTGCCCCTTAAATCGTGCGTACAGCGCTGAATGGGTTATAACCGGCGCTAAGGGGAACTCTGACAGGGTGGACAACCGAAGGAATGCGTTTTTTTCCCGTGAGGTGGCCAAATCTAAGCACGGCAGAAATACTCCAACATCGGAACCGTTTCATATTGGTTCGGGCTTCCACTTTTGGTCAACCAATACTTAGGAGACCGGTGTAGTGACTACTGCACATCCTTGGTGGACAGTACGGAGTTACGTATTGGAGGCCACAAGGCTCTGCAGGTATGCGCGTCGCACGCATAGTATCGTGGCTTGCCAATCCACCCCGCAGCCAACCCATTGGAAGTTGCTCAGGAGAAAATATCCGTAGTACACTACATGATCACGACCCTTTATGCACCCGATCACGCCACGGGCTATTAAATTGATCTGACAAACAAACGCCGGATGTGGTGCAAATTGAGCGAAACCCAACGAAAACAAGTTTTGTTTTGTCCACTTTTCGAGAGTTGGCGGCTCTTTAAAACGGATCCCGTCGTCGCCGGTTCGCGCCCTCGCGCTCGCTGTGGAAGTCGAACTGAAAGGTGCAGATAATCAAAACGCGCCAAGCTTTTCAGTAAAACCTCCGTTTTTTTTCCCCCCTTTAAAATTGCGCCCGCATTTTTCTGGACAAAATACTAAGAATTAGTGTTGGAACGACATTGCAGTGGTAGGATGGTTATCCTGTCCTTCAACGGTTATTAATAACTCGTTTTTCACCTACCGCCTAAACCTCAACGATTAGAGTCGATGAACACGATGCGCCGAGACCGCCGTCGCGCCGCGCCTCAAAGACACCGCAACACTCAAAACGCACGAACCACATTACCGTACCGTATACCACGCAAGATAACACCCTCCCCGAGACCAATTTCCGAGCCGATATCTCCGAAAGAAGGGGGGCACACATCACGAAAACTGTGATTTTGGAAAGCTATACTGTAGTCGAGACGTTTCCATGGACGCATCGCTCGGCGTTTTCACCCTTCCACTTGCCCTGAGGGGCCGCCAGGCCGCTAGGGGAAGGGAGGAAGAAGCCGGAGGACTGCGGCTAACGACCTGGCGATGGAATATTGATGAGGAATAGGATATAATACAGCTACAAATGGAAAGATGTGGGGAAGGGAAACAGTAGGCAGAGAGTCATAGGAGAGATACTACTGCTTGACGGAAAGATACTCGATTTATATCGGAACGGCATCTACGCTACATTGTCGGAGGGCAATAATAATAATAAAAATAATAATAAAATTGTCGAGAAAACCAAACTTGACAAATAATCCGAGGGGGTGTGCTATCTTGCGTATTATGCGGTATGCCTGCTTTAGTTGTTTTAACGGCATCCAACATTCCAAGTCTAAGTAGAAATCGCCGCCGCCCCCCAGGAGCTTCTGCAATGATTTGCGGTGGAAAGCGTTAGGAAAATATGGCTTTCGCGCGCCGACGAAGGATTGCTTTCGCAGTAGTCAAATTATGAGTTGTGTTGGTTGGTTGATTCGCTGAGGATCCAATAACATACTGTGGGAATGATTATGGTTTATGAGTGAGCGACGTCGAAGTTCATGCTGCACATTAGGGGATGGCAAAACAAAATAATATTCTTTCTGGGAATATTTTTTTATGAGTTATCGATGTTTAAGTTCATGCTGCACAATGTCGGATGGTAATAAAAAATATAAAAAAACAAATTAGGCTACCAGCTACTGGACGTCCCATACCTCAAACTTTGACCCGTACCACTGTTTTTGGCCTTGCCTGCATCGACAGCTTCAATTGCCTCCAGGTGAGCGGGCCCGAGATCAAAGCCAAACTTTTTGTTGGGGGAGTACACCGGCGGCCGTGAAGCGAGGGGATGAAGTAATGCAAACACCTCTCTGACTCTGCGGCCTGCGTGTGGAAAAAAACAGCGAAGACCGAAACGCGAGATACCAAAACGGCACAGCACGATTGCAAAGGGTACGTTCGAATGTTCGCACCAAATTACACAATACATGACAAAGAGGTACTGATTGCACGTTCATACGTATGGTGTTTCAGTTTTGGTTTTTGCCAGCGGCATGGTGAGGAAGTGTGGGTTTGTTGCGTCTTCCCTTCCTCTCGTGTTGCGGAACTCACGTGAGAAATTGTCCTGCGCATTACCCCAACGCAGAGGGATGGTTCAAGTTGGGCATTATACATCGTCTCCCTCAAGGGTGGAAAGTAAGTAATGCATGAGTTTATTATGTTTCACACCCCCCACGCTAATTGAACCATTGGTTGTCCTGCCCGAGAGTCGCATCGCCCAAGTACCGGGGCGTTTGAATAGCAAAACGTGGGGTCGGCGCGGCTAAAACTCTTCGGCTTCCTCCATGACCCACCGGCTGCGGTTTCGCCCCGTGTGGGTAAGGCGAGAGAGAGAGGGGATGCTCTGGGTCGTTTTTTTGTTTCCCTGTTTTGTTTACATTTACGGTGATGTCATTGTGCACTCCACGTCGTGAAGCGTAGGGTTGGTCGCTTTAGGATTAACCTCTATACATTACCCCCCCGTTTTTGGGTAAAAATAGCGTGTTTGCGATGTACTAGCTTTGGTTGGGTAGGAGCTGGGTAGGAAAACATATAATAATAGTATTGACACCGTCGAACGTCACAATCCAAGGCCAACACAGAGTTGGGTAGGAAAACATATAGTAATAGTAATGAAACCGTCGAACGTCACAATCCAAGGCCAACCTAACCCACTAAAAATCAGCGAAAAATTAGGTTAGAAGTACGTTTTCCTACCATTTTTTTTTTCTTAACCTAATTTGTTTGTGGGTTGGTTGGCCATGGGTTATGACATTCGTCCGTTTCAATACTATTTTTACATTTTTTCCAACCCAACAGAGTTGGGAAATCGCAAACACCCTTTGCACTATTTTTGCATTACATTTTTTCCAATGCAAACACCCTTTGCACTATTTTTACATTACATTTTTTCCAATGTTTGCGATTTCCCAACTCTGTTGGGTTGGAAAAAATGTAAAAATATAGTATTTCCCAACTCTGTTGGGTTGGAAAAAATGTAAAAATAGTATTGAAACCGACGAATTTCATAGCCCAAGGCCAACCAACCCACGAAAAAAATAGGTAATAAAATGGTAGGAAAAAAAAAGTAACCTAACTTTTCGCTGGTTTTTCGTGGGTTGGGTTGGCCTTGGATTGTGATTTCGACGGTTTCAGAGCTATTATTATATGTTTCCGACCCAACTCCTGCCCAACCAAAGCTAGTACATCGCAAACACGCTCCTACTTGCTTGGAAACAGTGCGATATATTTTTTAAGCTATGCCCGCAAGGTTTCTAGTAAGCCTAACTGCGCTGTTCGCTGATTGGTATCCGTTGGTCTCGACTTGGTTCTCGCTGTTGCTGCAGAACTGCAGAATGTGCAGCTTGTACCAACGATTCAGGGTGTTCTCGCGCAAGACTCTTGAGCGGTATACGCCAGGGATTAACCGAAATTGTAACGGCTGACAGTGTGACAGAAAATGGTGCACTGCTGTGCACTTCACGCTGCATAACTGTGCGCTCTTGTGTATTTAACTGTAGAGGATAGTAGCAATCGGCTACGACCAAGGGCACGGTAGCCGAGATGCAGTGGTGGTTCCCCTATAATGCCGGTTGTGTGCCAGCCAACAATGCCGGCAGTGCACCGGACACCGGCACTATTGGGTATAATACCGATATTGGTACTAGTATAGCGGGTTCCAGTCGTGCCAAGCGATTTCACCGGCACTGTACCGACACTATTCATCCCCACTGCACCCCCGTTTTCATTCTGATCGATGGCGAAGTATTTCGCGAAATCATGAAGGCACAAAAGCTTAAGACTTGAAAAGTAATAGGGTAAACACTCGCGCGAGTGGCCCTGAACCGCTGAAACAGAAGACCCCCTAAAAGTGATCCCCCTGCCGAAACCGCTATCCAGGGAGATAGAAGGAGGCCACAGACGGCCAAAATAGGAAGGGGATAAGACAAGCAAAAATGTTATGCAATATATAGAAGAAACGCAATGAGCGCCAAAATGTTGGAGGTGACCCTACTATGAGTAGGAATGGCGCTCCGTCTCAAAAAGGGTATGCATGGTCAATGGTCAAATGACTAAGGCAAGCAACAAATGAGTACGCCCCCCCCCCCTCCCCCCACCGTATCCTTCGTCTTACCTAGACTCCCATCGTTGGAGGAGCCCCGACGCGTCCCCCCCTTCGCAGTCACCGGCGGTGGCAACACAGATTTGCCACCGTTTAGGCTCCCGGCGGTGTGCAGAGCGATAAGGCCCCGGTGCATGGACCATGACGTCGTGACTTGCGCGGGGGTCTGCACATAAAAATGATCAAACCGTAGCGGAACGTGCGGGAGAAATTTCCAGAAGAAAAGGCAGCCTCCGTTGCTAATAATGCAGTAAAACAGATGTTATCACTTGGTGCGGGGGTCTGCGCTTGTATTTGAGCAGATCATAGCGGAATGCGGGGAGAAGTTCCCACAAGGCAAAGGAAGCCTCCGTTGCTATTTACGCCGTTAGTCCTGCACAAACTGCTTGAAAGCAGAGTTAGATACACGTTTATTCACAGTGCAGTAATAAAAGGGATGATGAAGCAAAAAAAAACTATTTTGGGCCCCTCTAAGAGAGGCCAGCGCCTACCATTGTTATGTTTGACATCCGACAATGTGCAGCATGAGCTTCAACGTCGGCCACTCATAAACATCCCCAGAATAGTATTAATAGAAGAAAACCAAGGGAGGGCCATAAAACAGGAAAATTATGGTGGTTTGCATGTGTATGTGGAACGACAATCTAGTGCGTCGGTCTCGGTTGAAAGGATTGTGACCCAGCACGTCGTTGAAGGGCCTGACTTTCTCGTGGGCATGCGTACACCTTTTGAGGCTCCGGATAAAAGCACAATGCAAGAGAGGATTATGTTGTATGCACGCATGCTACTATTACGAAGGACCATAGTAATCATAGTAATCAGGACCCACGATATACACAAAAACCTAGATATTCCACTGTTTTTACTAACGATATTTGGTCCTCATTACTATGTCCCCCTGTAATAGTACGTAGAGGTGCACCTTTTTGTTTCTGAGGCTCCTCCTTACTTGAGGACCTCTATACCTCTCCCAGAAACCGATTTTTGGGGAAACATAGAAGTGCTACCCGATGAATGAACAATCCCGTGGCCTAGGTATCCAACGAAACATCTTGCAAAAAAAAAAGGATGAAATTCCGACGATTTTGGGTTAAGGAGCCCCCGTCATCCAGATTTTTTTTTTCACAGGCAAAAAAGTGCTGTCTCTATCGTAGCGCGTGTCTTTTTTTTTTCATCTATTTTCTGGGAATATTTTATTTATGAGTGGCCGACGTTGAAGCTCATGCTGCACATTGTCGTCAATAATCGTCACTAACAACAACAACAAAAAAAGTAATAAAAAAATGCAAGAGAGGACAACAAAAAGTAATAAAAAAATGCAAGAGAGGACTGTAGTTGTGGCGGTAGCACTAGTGGTACCGACGGCAGTCTTGATTTTTTGTGTGGATGAAGTTGCGGCGGCAACACTGGCGGTGCCGACGGCAGCATTGATTCTTTATTTTTGTGTAAAAAAACTAGAAATACACTCCAGCTGTGAGGTCGAGGATTTCGTCGAAACTCATCTTTGCAAGCGGTGTGTGATACTCCGATCGCGCGTGTTACGGGATGTTTATGTCCTCATGAAGGATTATGATTGTGGCGGTACCACTGGTAGTTCCGATGGCAGTCTTGGTTTTGCACATGTAGTTGCGGCAGTACAGAACGGGACACCTAATACCAAGTAAGAAACAGGGTACTAAAAAAACCAGGCGAAAATTTACAGGAAAATAAGAAATTCGGGAGCCGGTATACTGAAGCTAATATAGGACGCACCCTTTATCAAATTCTTAAATAAGAAATCCAGCCTGTGCCAGCATTCCCGTTTCTTGTTGGGTGTCCAGTACTGTGCGACCACTAGTGAAACCCAAACGGCGTTATCGTTACGGTTTCAAAACTCACCATGTCGGTCTCCAGGGCTATTCTGGACAGCGCAGCGTTATCCGCGTCGGGTGTTGGCGCCGCCAGCGCCGGGGCGGCGGTGGTAGTGGTGTCCGTCTGACCAACCCCCCTCCCCCCCCCTCCCGCCTGCTCACTCTCACTCTCAGCAATCTCCCCGTTAACGCCGCTGTGACCACTGGAAGCCTCCCCTACGGCTTCTTTGCCTGCGGCTTCTTTTCCTGTGGCTTGTTTGCCTGCGGCTTCTTTGCCTGCGGCTTCTTTGCCTGCGGCTTCGGCCGTGTCAAGGCTGGCAACAACCTCGAGCTGCCGGGCTTGGCTGTAGCTCGTCAGTGTTCGTTGTTGGCTAGTCAGGCTGCACCAGGCAAGGCACGAGCACGAGCGCGTTTGGTACTTCGATTATTATAATTCTGTTTGCCATCCTCTAACGTGCAGCATTATAAACAGCTTCATCGTCGATCACTCATAGACATTCCCAGAAAGTAGAAGAAACCCAAGGGAAAAACCGTAAAATTCATCGATATTTTTCGGAGATGATAAATAATGTTTTGCTCGTATATATAGGTGGTAGTTAATTTTCACCTTCGACTGAGGCGATACGAGACCACTGCTTCATCCTGGGACGGTTGGTTTGCGTTCGCGGCGGGCACAAAACCGGATGCCAGTTGTTAATTATTTAATTTGCCTTCTGACAGTGGATAAATAATATATGGGTGAGGGGGGGGGGGGGGGTACTAATTTTATTTATAGCCGTATTATTAA
>JAYJMJ010300397.1:0-10074 GCA_036873875.1 Laminaria ephemera | reverse complement strand
CGTAACACGCGCGATCGGAGTATCACACACAGCTTGCAAAGATGAGTTTCGACGAAATCCTAGACCTCACAGCTGTATTGTAGTGTATTTTTAATTTTTTAATACCAAACATACGATACAACAGAGGTCAAAATCGCATGGCATACCTGCCACATGTTAACAGAGGGTTTGGTAAAATACTCCAAGATTGTGTTCAGTAGGGTACCTACAGAAGCGTACCCGGGGTGTTTACCCGGGTATTACCCGTACCCGATACTTCTGTGGGTTCTATAAGAGAGTAATACCCGTACCCGACACTTCTGTGGGTTCTATAAGAGAGAAATACCCGTACGCGACACTTCTGTGGGTTCTGTACGACTTCCATACTCGTGCCACGAACTTTTGACTCATGCTACGGTAGAGAGGTGCACCCTTTTTTTTCGGAGGCTCCTCACTTGAGGAGCTCTGTACCTCTCCCAAAAAATTATTTTGGGAAAAAATAAAAGGGCTTCGTACCCGATGAAAAATCCCATGGGCTTCGTAGGTGTACCCACGAAAATTATTGCAAAAATATAAACTAAATTCCGACGATTTCGGGTTAAGGAGCCCCGTCATTCACAAAACGTTTCTGCCAAAAAGAGCTACCTCTATGGTAGAACGCATCTTTTGTGTAATTTGTGAAAAACTCACACCCGTACCCGAAACTTCTGTGGGTTCTGTACAGCACCCATACAATACCCGAAACTTCTGTGAGTTATGTAAGAAGCTCATACCCGTACCCGGAAATTCTGTGAGATCTGTCCGAAAACAATACCCGTACACCCGAAACTTCTGTGAGTTCTGCACGCCCGTGGCACAATACCCGGGGTACGGGTATACCTTTTTAGAAATGCCCGGGGTACGGGTATACCTTTGTAGAAATACCCGGGGTAAACTGACAGGTGCGTGTTTTACCCGGGAGGGGGGTGTCGGGTATGTTCTACATTCTGACGTCACGTCACGTCACACACAAACAAAACAAACACAAAAACAAACACCCCTGCTGTCTGGCACAGAACCACACACCACACACACATGGACACACCACGGTACAGTCTGTGGAAAATACATATGGACCACGCAGACCCTCAGAATGGGTCACCCCAAGACGCATCTACAGACCCTCAGAATGGATCGCCGTCAGACGCACCGCCAGACCCGAGTGGCAGCACACCACCAGACCCGAGTGGCGGCAGTTCACCTCCGCCAGAAGAAACGAGCGGGGCAGAGGAGGTGGAAATGGTCGACGGCGAAAAAAGCGTGCCAGTAATCAAGCCGGCGATTGTCTACGACTCGAAAGGGGGGGTGGTTGACCTGCCGGAGGGCACCATCAAAGCCGTCGATAGCTTCGTGGTGCCGAACGGCTATCGGAGAGAAGGCGCCCGCAAACGGTCGTTCATCCGCTCGCTGAAAGAATGATGCGTGTCGAGGCTCTGTCTCTGTGATAATAGATGCAGAAGTGGGCACCGAGTGTCTGTGAAGAGCACTTGTGAGGAAGAAGAAGAAAGAAGATAGTTTGGAAAGTGGCGCTTGTAGGCCAAAAGTGGAAACCAAAGAAGAGAAGAAGAGAAGTGAAAAGGGAGAAGAAAGGAGTGAAAAGGAGGAGATAGGAGTGAAAAGGAGGAGTGATTGAGGTAGGGCTGACCGTCACCTCATTATCACGGAACAATGTCCATGCTACGGGCGGATGTACTGTACGGGCTGTTGTACTGGCCGATAGTCCGTTCTACGATAACATTCCCTGAACTGTTCCCTGCAACGTTCTCTGATACTTATGGTGGTAAGCTGGTTACCCTGTACTATTAATACGATCAACTTCCCGATAAAGGTAAGTTGAATATAGTACTGCGGTGAGAAGGAACAACCGCTAGTCTCGCCGCATATTGCGTTTCTCCGCATCGAGAACAAGATACCCAGTGTACTCAAGTGTAGTGACTGCGAATCAACTAGATAATAGTGGACTGCAAAGTCCAAATCCAATACGCCCCCTTGATGAGAAGTCAGTAGCGAGAGGAACCTGATACTCTAAAGAATAAACACAAACGGTACGACATATTCAAAACTGTGTATGAACAGCGGCAATATGGATGTAGTCATGTCACTCAGATAATTAAAATACGAATGGAACAGCATACTAAGGCCTGTGTATGAACAGTTGAATTATGGATGTAATCACGTCACAAAATACTCGCGGTGTAATTACCGGTAAGATATACTCTAGAAAAGAAGCACAAAACCGCCTGGTGAGTGTTCAACACACCCCTGAATTGATACCGAGAGCTACATGAAATTGAAGAAAATTAAAAACTGTGGAGGCTCGTCCAGTACAGCAAAAATGCGTACTATTCAGTTTGTGTATGTATGTACGTACTCGAAAGAAAGTGTACGAATACAGATAGTACGGACGGTAATAGACTATGGTGGGTGCAGTCGTATCAAGAAACGCTAGTCGTGGTGCTATTTAGCTGACCAATGTGTTATATCCTAGAAAAGAAAGAGTAAGAAAGTATCTGCTGTACGTTTACTGCGCCCCCTCAATATAATCCTAGATCAAATAAGAAATAAAAGAAAATCGAACAGAAACCGTGGACGTATATATGTGTCCAGCGCTATACTGCAATGTGCATGTACCACATTCAGTTTTGCGTGAGCATGTATGTATGATACACGTACTCGAAAAGGAAATTCGTACAGTAACAAAGCCAAAGAATAGACTCAAAAACGTGGGGACGTTGAGTCCGGCACAGGAAGATGTGCGCCATGTTTTGTATGAGCTTAATGATAGAAGATCATACGTACTACAGCAATACCAGGAAGTACAGAGTACTGACTGCAGTACAAAAAATACTCGTACGAATGCTATACAACAAAGACAAATAATACTTCGAAATAATGTACTTACATAGCAGTAAGGCAATACAGCAAAAGGTACATCATGTTTTGTATGTGCTTGTACATTGCGTACTCGTACTGATGTTGCTGCAAGGCAAAGAATAAACTCTAAAAGATGAAGACGTCAAGTCTGGTACAACAAGGTGTGCACTATATGTTTTGTATGGGTTTGCATGACAGAAGACCCTACGTACCACAGCAGATGCAGTACAAAGTGGTGCAACAAGTACTCGTATGATAGGAATGCTATACAACGAAGCCAATGAGATCTAGGATTTCGACGAAACTCATCTTTGCAAGCTGCGTGTGATTCTCCGATCGCGCGTGTTACGGATTGTGTATGTCCTCATGAAGGATATTATAGGTCGGCGACTCCCCTTAGTGCTATTTAGCACCAGGGTCAACAGTGTGATACCAAGACGTCGGTCTTAGTCAAGCTGTGCACGGAAACTAAAAACTTCTTAGAGTGGGACAAAATCTGACTGCCATAGGACGCAAAAATACTTCTTAGAGGGGGACAAAATCTGACTGCTATAGGACGCAAAACTATATATGTAGTCTTACTACCGGCGAGGGGACGGGGGGTGGGGTGTTGTAGGTAGTGTTTAGATATCTTATACCCGAACCCGATAATTTCGCGAGTTCTGTACAGCACCCATACAACGCCCTAAAATTATGTGGGTTCTGTAAGAAAAAAATGCCCGTACCCGAAACTTCTGTTAGTTCTTCCACAAAAACAAATTACCCCTACAGTACCCGGAATACACAAAACCCTACAGGACATAACTTTGAAATTGTCATTGTCAAGATTCAAGAAGACTAGCTGTTGCATTGTCACATACCTGGTATATGGTAGGGCATGATTTTATGAGCACCGCTAACACCAGCATCAGACCTGGACTCGACATCTACAGGCCCACAAAGTATTCGACTTCAGGGAACATACAGGAAGTATATGGTATCTAAAGTCAAAGGAAATCGCGCACAGAAATCGTAAATTGTGCAAACCACACCAACCTAGCAAGGGTACCTGTAAGTACGTACGTAAACCCTCATGGATGCCCCCCAGTGCGTGCCGAATGAAGTAGGTAGTTCAAGGTGAAGGCACAAACACGTGTTTTATATAACACAATGAATGCCGAAGTCTAATGGGGTACAAGTATGTGATAAGTCTATTACGGGGGACCAAAATAATCAGAACCTACGATGAACACAAAAACCTAGATATTTCCCTATTTTTGTTAACCATATTTGGGTCTACTTACAATGGATCTCCGTAATAGTAACAACAGAAGTTCGAAATTAATACCATTAATTATTACTCTTACCTAGATTTAGAATAAAAACCACCAAGATCAACAAACTCTACCCGACAGGTGATTCCCATAATTTTTAATTGTCTTTCGAGCCATCCATGCAGCAGTTCCTATTCATTCAATATACTATCTTAAACTTCCATTTACCCCCCCCCCCCCCGCCCTGCCTGCCCACCGGAAATATATATATACAGTATTTTTAATTCTTGCCCTCCGACAATGTTGTAGCGTAGATAGATATATGCCGTTCCGATAGAAATCGAACACCCTTCCCTATAGCTATGTCTCCTATGACTCTCCGCCAACTATTTCCCAATTTCCCTTCCCCACGTTCTTTCATTATTTTAAATGTAAGATTATGACTTCCACAGCCGTCAGATGTTTTCCACCATTAAAACGGGTTGTATAGTTTCCGTGCACAAAGTAACCCTGTTATAAACCCTGGTGGTGTGATACGTTCAGAAACAACAGCATGATGAAATGAATACCATTAACTAACGCGCATGGCGAAATATTTAACACTAACAACAACATGAACACCAAGTGCTTGATCCCCATAATTTCTCTTTGGGTCTGATCTTTCCACCCAGTTTCGTCCAGCACAACCAGCGTCCGTGCCTATGCCTCCTCCTACTAAGGAGACGAGCTCTGTGGTGACAAAATACAAGACAGATAATATGCACATCGATTACAAACACAGCGAGGTGATTTGCTCATGCAATGCCAAACGCAGTGCATACGAGGGCGGAACATACGCAAGCCAGCAAGCACACCAGACTACTTGCAAGGTAGAAAGAAAATATCAGTAAGAAAAAAACAGAAAAAAAACTCCAGTTAGCAGGTGTTTAGTATTATGCGATCTAAAATTCCACTCCCCACACCGGTAATAAGACAATTAATTGATATGTAAAGGTGCGTTCCGCAGCCGTCACATTTTGTCCCCCTCAAAACGGGTTTTATAGTTTCGGCGCGCAGATTGATCACGGCAGACTGAATGTCTTTGTATCACCCTGTTGACCATGGTGCTATAGCTAGCACTAAGGGGAGTCACCGATCTGTATCCTTTGTGAGGACATACACACACAACGGATAATACACACTGTCACCCGGTAACACGCACGATCGGAGTACCACACACCACAGCTTGAACAGATGAGTTTCGACGAAATCCTCGATCTCACATTTGTAGTGTATTCTTAATTGTTAATGTAAACACCCCGAACATCGAATTTATCCGAGTGAAACCGCTGAAAGTTCAAGCTCAAGAGCGCGGGAAAACGTAGATAGCATCAGGTCTGCAGGCACAGGGCCATGCCTTGCGCATTGCGCTGCAGGTGCGCGCTGTGGCGGGTCACTAGGGGACATCAACGCACAAAACTGAATATAATATGCATACAAAAAAGCTCTCAATCAGTGGGTTAGGCATCCACGACAACCCAGGCGCCAATCGCGTATCTCTTGAAATATTTCACAAGCTCAACAAAACCGATATATTCCTTTTCGATTTTTAGAGAGGAGTTCTCATAAACCGAGCGGTCGGTATAATAAGAGAAAAAAAACACACTTGTACCGGTAGAAGAGAAACTCGGTTTTAAGCGAGGTTTAATTCACCTGGCACACCCCTCTCTTACCTAATGTAGCCCCCACTGCCTTGTAGACTACCAGGTATCATAACAATACTTATTATTGCAGTCTAATGTAAAGCTGAAATATATGTACTATGACAGACTGGTCCTACGGCAGGGGGGGTGTTATACTATCGTTTTCACTACCGCGTTTAGGCCACTCGGGCGAGGGACTCGTTATTTCTCTCCAAACAGGATTTTTTGTTTTTTGGCGCAGCGCAAGTGACAAGAACCCCAAGGAAGTGCATATCGCAAAATCAGAAAGCATAAAAAAAGCTGGAAGACCGCAAACAAATAGGTAGGGTAGTCACTCTTCCGAGTGGCTCCGGACGGCTGAGAAAAAAAAACTAAAGATGCCCACCCTTGCCGTCGTAGCACTCCCCCGTACTGTTGTATACCTGGTACGTAGTACCTGATACCTGATACCTTGTACCATGGTATGTCGTATAATAAAAATATACATAAAAAATATACTCCGGAGTATCGGAATTAATCTACAATAATAATAACGTAGATCCCGTACTATACCTGGTATTTACTATTTACTACGAACGCAAACAAAAAAAGCTTCGCAGAAGAAGCGTGCACAATACGCACCTCGTACATATAATGCCAGCTACTACTACTAGTATACTGCTGTTGTTGTTGTACCAGGTATGTATACTCGTACGGCAGTAGTGTCAGCCAAGGGCATCATGAGCTCTATACCTGGCCATCGTTGATTGACGCACATCAGGCCGAGCACAGCTCTTGCAGCAAGAATTATACCACACATAGTTCTTCAATAATAACATTGATATGAGAACGATGATGATGTTGCGGAGAGAAAACCAATCGAAACCGAGAGTGCACAAAACACTCGCAAACCATCCAACGTATCACACGATTGGTGGCATAGTGGCGACACTGACCTGGCAGTGGACAAGGCGCTCACCGCCAGCAAATATCTCATAGCCCAGGACTTGATCATCGTTGTAATTGGCAGCCAGGCACTGGTGATCTCGAGCAACGGCAGACGGGTTGTTGTGTTGTGGTGGTGTTATGGTACTGTGTCTGGTGTGCAGTGTGTAGGTTGCAGGTTGACCCTGTGACATACGATGGTTGATGGGGTTTCCATTGATAAAATGGCGGGGTATTCCGGGGCATAATCGCATAGTCCCAACGACGGGATGTCCGGATACCCAAGAGGGAGATAACCTGTAGTAACTCACGCAGCCTTGGCCACCACGCTACACCACCACGCCCCATGTGATCCATGCGGTAACACCAGTAGTTATAATCATAGCACTGCTGCGCCGAGAGGGAGGACTGCCCTGTACGCGAACCCCGGTGGGCAGTTCTTCGAGTCGTTGTGGCCGGCAAATGAACCCCAGATGAAAGATTTTCGTAATACAGATTAGTTCTTCAATCGCACGAGTAAAGCTACTAACTGTAGCGTATATCGGCCTTCTCATAAGAAAGAAAGGGTCCCACAAGAAACTCAGCCCGAAATTTCCAGGGAAATGTGAAGAAGTGTATCGACCACTTAATTAATTCGTGGAACTCACAGCTGACATATATTTGAAATAAGTTTTGTAAAATATGAAAATCGATTTAAGCGGTTGGTTATACATACTACAGCTAGTAGTGTGGAACACACCCGTTCTCAAAAAAATAACCTAGCGCAGCCGGGAGGGGGGCGGGGAGGGGTTCTCATTTCGTGCGCGGCCGGCCTCAGTCGTATGACCATAGACACTTAGACTTGCACCTACACAGGGGAGTAAAGAAGTGGTACCACATCTTCCGCTCCCGTTCATGTCGGTGTTATAATTCGTCCTAAAAACACATAATAATACTCGGAAGTACGAAAACAAAACAAAAACCCACAAATACAATGTCTTCACAACTATTATTAGTAGTGGTAGTGATACTACTACTACTGTATTTAATGCTGTTGATTGTTTCATTTTGGGACCCTGCGACAGGCAGTAGTGGGGTGTAGTGGGGGCGTGTACGAAGTTTTTGTATTGTGTCCCTCCGCTGGGGGGGAACAGCATAATCTTCTCCCCCCTTTTCAGTAGTACTGTAATGATTAATCAGAAGTATCATAATAATAGCATAATACCAGGAAAACATCAACCATAAATACGACACTTTTTTGGTGTTGTCACGTTGTCACAGGGGTCGTCCCCGATGGTCTAGTGGGTTAACCGCGTAACCACTAAGGTCAATGTCGCGGGTTCGGGCCCCCCCGAGTGCATACTCGTACTCGTAGGGACTTTTTCTTGTGCTAAAAATTGACTTGCGGAAAGCGCGAGAGCGTGAGTTAGCAAAATTCGGTGAAAATCGACGAGCGTTGGGAATGCTGAACCCTCTGCGCGATAAAAATTAAGGCACGCACCGAGGGGGAGAAGGGACGACACCTGTGACCACGGCTTGTCCAGGAGCTGGAAAGTAAAAAAGCGAGAACAAAAAAAAAAAAAACGTTTCAAGACTTATCACACCCCTACTCCGACCCCAACAACACAACGCAACAGCAGTGCTACACGTGATACTCAAGGTGCAACTCCCGGAACGACATGGCCAGGCCACTGCGCGTGGTGTACCAAGCAGCCCGAAACGGTCGGGGTGTGGCTGCTGACGTTGCTTGCTTGCTTTTGCGTACCACAAAGTCACGAAAGCTACGAGAATATCCTACGCAGCAGCAGTGCTATAGATACTGCTGCACTACTAACTGTACTCTGTATATATACTATGACAGCAGTTCAGTCTTTCCTGCAATGCCACCTGATACTCACTCCGCAGCTCCCGCAACGACACGGCCAGACCACCGCGCGTGGTGCCATAGCACCAGCCGCCCGACGGCCGGGGTATGGGTGTCACGAACTCACCAAAATTACGAGAATATTCTACGTAACTCGGCGAAGTTACCTTTGAGCTACGAATATGTACGATAATATCCCAAGATACTCGACAGCAGTTCTACTTGTTACCATGGTATAGAGTCGGCGTTCCCGATGGTCTATTAATAGTGGGTTAACCTCGTAACCACTAATGTCGATTTCGCGGGTTCGAGCCCCCCCGAGTGCATACTCGTACTCGTACCGTACGTAGGGACCTTTTCTCGTGCGAAAAAAATTGACTTGCGGAAAGCGCGAGAGCGTGAGTTAGCAAAATTCGATGAAAATCGACGAGCGTTGGGAATGCAGAACCCTCTGCGCGATGGCAATGAAGGCACGTAGCGGGGGGGAGAAGGGACGACACCTGAGACCACGGCTTGTCCAGAAGCTGGAAAGTAAAAAAAATACTGAGATTATAGAAGAAAAGCAAAACAGGTATGCATATAATACTTGCAGCATTTAATGTAGAAGTGTTATGCCAGTTAGAGCTGCATGCCCGTTTTTTGGGACAAAATGCTTGGAATTGGGGGATACGTTTTGCAGTAGAAGAGTTAACTATTATATGAATAGTAAAAGTATCTGTGGTGAGCACAGAGTGTCACGTATAACAGCAGCAGTCCGTATCTTTGGGTAAATGGAGCGTTAGCTTTGGGTACATGCAGCGTGTGTTCGCTGACTCCCTCAATCTGACAACGCATACGTACGCACGTGGTTTTATTTGTCACAATCACAAGTACAATTACAAGTACGAGTGAGTACAATATAATCCTCGTACGTCAGAGCTGTGAGTTTGGCCAAATTGGTCGATCCTCAAGTTGTCATCATTGCCAGGTATGTCACTATTCAAACTTATCAACCAGCTGAGTGATATTTGTGTTTTTGTTTTTGTGGTATTTGGCATTTGATCGTTGGGTGTCACTGGTCGGTGGTGTGCATACATGTGGTGTGCGTGTTCTACGATCCTACTGCCGTACCCGTGCCGGGTACCTGTTAAGATATGCCAGGTAACAGGTACCAGGTATACAACAACCACTTGTTGCATGAAACATGACCAATTCTTATTGAATGAGTCATGGCCGATTCCTGTTGAATGATGTTCTTGTACCTGGTAAACGTACTTACCAACGATGTCCTTTCAGTGGTCGTTAAAACTTTCGCCTTTTGGGCTGAACAGACGTTCAAAATTAACTGCTGGTGGGCCTTTTGTTTGTTTTTGGGGCTATAGAAATCAAATTTCTCTTTTTGGTGCACAAAACGTCACACCGGTACTGAAGGATACGCCAGGTAAAACTGGGGTGCTAATGCATTTGAGTTAAATTGACACACGACACGTACGAAAGTACG
>JAYJMJ010300387.1:0-10075 GCA_036873875.1 Laminaria ephemera | reverse complement strand
GACTCGCGACTGATGTAAGACTCAATATCAGCTGACTCCACCGTTTGGTGCCAAAATTTCTTGTTCAACCCACGGAGAATAGATCGCCACTTCTGATCGTCGTTGATCACGTGTCTGATCGTGTGAAGCATGTTTCCACCCTTGTAGTACATGTCTCCCGACCCTTCGTTGTTGACGTGGTAAGTGCCGACAATGGGGCGTTCGTTTGCGACGCGTTTGCGGCAGCCGATCACATAGTCCTCAGCTTCTTGCTTGGAAAAGTGATATTCGACAAACAGATTCTCGCTGTAGTTAGTAAAACTTTCATGGATCCACATGTCCGCAATATCCTTCATCGAAATATTGTTGCCGAACCACTCATGGCCTGATTCGTGAACAATAATGAAATCGAATTTCATCCCGACGCCTGTTCCACTTAAGTCCTTTCCGTTGTAGCCATTCTTGAATCCGTTGCCATACGTGACTGAGCTTTGGTGTTCCATGCCCGGATACGGCACGACCACCAGTTTGTAACTGTCTTCATAGAACGGATACTTACCAAACCAATGCTCGAAGGCTTTAAGCGTTCGCGGCACTTCCTTGAAGTGCTTTTCTGCGACCTGCCGTTGGTGGTCGAGAACCCAATACTCGACATCGAGATTACCGCCTTCGCCCGCAAACGTCTCGGAGAAACTGACATAGTTTCCGATATTCATGTTGACACAGTAGTTGTTGATTGGGTTGCTGACTTCCCAACAAAATGTTTTCGTTTTCTGATCGACATTATGAACGGTGTCTTTCAAGCGGCCGTTAGAAACAGCGACCAACGTTTCAGGAACGGTAATCCGGATTGCCATGCCGTTGTCGGGCTCGTCGTAGCCATGGTCTTTACAAGGCCACCAAACGCTGGCCCCCAGCCCCTGGCACGTTGTGGCGATAAATGGATTTCCCTTTTCGTCTTTTTGCCAACTGACCCCGCCACTCCACGGCGGCCGTTTGGCGACCAGTGGTTTCCCTTGATAGAAAACCTGAATCGAGCCTTCGGTGCCGATTGAAACTTCTTTGTCGAAGGTTACCCAATAGACATTGGACTCGTCTTTTCCGCCGCGCTCGAACTTGAGTTCATTGCCGCGGTGCTTTACCGAGGTAATTTCCAAGGGCATTTGCAAATCGATTTGCATCCGCTGACCAGACTCGATCGCTGTGAACGAAATCTGATTGGAACCCTTGAGCGACTTGGTTTCCGGAAAGACTTCAACGGCAAGATCGTATCGCTTCAGATCCCACCATTGCCGCTCAGGAGTGATCGAGCCGCGAAGATGCTCGTCTCGAGAGAACTTCTCTTGATTTTTAAACAGGTGCTTTTGAGCCACGGTCCCTTCGGAAAAGCAAAAACAGACCAAGACAACTACCAGCCAACTGGCGAGCTGCGACCGACCTTGCAATAACAGCACAGTGATCTTTCGATATCGTTTTTTCGTCAAAGCCCTCTCCCATTTCCAATTCGCCGTGGCAACAACGCCATGCGCTTCACCTATAAACGTGACCGTAGCCTAACGGCTTAGAGAAACAGCTGTAATCCTTGGGCACGACAACTTCTCATTCGGTTTTTTCGCGTATCATCACCTATTGAGCGATAGCGGATTCCATTCAGTCAAAAAAACAAGCAAAGCTTTTTTCAAATTAAGCGCACCTCCTTTTTTTTTTACTTTCGACTAGGAAATATCATCAACTTCGCTTCCCCAGTGCGTTTGGGATATTTAGTAAATGGCTGAAAACAGTTTCAAGCCCAAATCAAGCTGAGTAAATCTCTAGGAAATCCAATATTAGGCTTTCCCAGAATCGAGAATTGGCTAAGCTGAGAAATCGTCCAGCCCCCCTCTAAATAGTGCCCCGACTTTATGACTATTCGACAGCCTGTTAAGGGTGCCGCTGCATTTGCGAAAACGATCGCCGTATTGCAGTTGGTCGCTAATTCGGATCACCCATTGACCTCAGGGCAGTTGGTTAAGCTGACGGGGATGCCTCGGCCGACGATGCGGCGGATTTTAAAGGCGCTAATTGCCGAGGACATGGTCGCCTTTCGTCAAGATAAGACCTACGTTCTAGGTGCTCGTAACATTGAGCTTGCCAGAAGAGCGATCGACCAAAACTCTTTGCTTCAAACGGTTAATGAAGATTTAGTTCAGCTCTCACAAGAATCTAAAATTCCGGTTCACTTGGGGATCCCAGTCGGCAATGAATTCGTCTTCATAGCCAGAACAGGAGATGACATAGTCCCCAACGGTTTAGTCCCGATCGGAGTACTCGGCCCCTACCACGCCTGCGCTGTCGCCAAATCTTATCTCGCCTACGCTCTCCCGAATCGACGTGAGCAGATCTTAAGCTCAATCGAGCTGCCAGCCCTAACTCAATACACGACTACCAACGTCGACGAACTGCGTTCGGAACTAATGCAAATCCCCACCAACGGTTATGTGATTTCCAGGCAAGAGACGAAGCTGGAAGTCACTTCGATTGGAACATGCATCATGGACGCAGATGAAATGCCTTGTGGAAGCATCGGATTCTGCTTGCCGGTTTCGGAACTCGACCAGCAAAGAGAATCAAAACTCGTCTTGCAACTGACCCAATGCCGCGACCGAATCAACCAAAAATTGAAACAAACGAACTACCAAGATCCTGGGCAATCGTCGTAAGGCAAACTTTTTGCAATCATTTGAGGTCGGTCTCAGCGTCTTCAAAGTGAAGCCAAGTCCTCCAGCAATCCGCAGGGGCGAGCTCAACTAGCTAGACAACATCGCGCGCCCTAATCGAAATAGTTTTTTAGCCCAAACGCCGGTCTCGTTCTGTTCTCTGGCTTGTTTTCAAGCAACTCAAATGCGAAACCGATCGGTGAGCGCTCCAGATCCTTGTGCCGAAAACTATAAGTCGCCGTTCCCCAACGCTCGCCGTAGGCAAGCATATCAAAGTCCTTAAACGACTCCGTTTTAGTATCGTAAGTCAGCATCCCTTTGATCGTGACGTCGATTCCGCGGTCGGTAGTTATTTTGTCATTGGTGAACGGATTGACCTCTCCACTGGGAGGACAAACGCATTTCGCATTTCCCTTAAGTCTGATTCGAACACGTGAAGGTCCACCCTTCACACTTCCGACCTGGGTTACTGTGGCTTTTAACGAAGTGTCCTTAACTTCCGTTTCTCTCCAAGGCTGCGACTCTCCTTTGACATGATCGATCAAATGCCAACGAACTAAACGGCGGACAATCTTTTCAGGTATCTCGTAGGAAAAACCAGGTTCCGCTTTGGCTGGAGCAAGCGACTTAATTTCATCCGCGGTAATCCAAACGTGGTCAAAATTGTGCTGATTGGTTCTATGATGCGGCTGATCGAGGCGCGGCAAGTCACGCATTGTCTGGCGTAGAATCATGCCGCCTTCAGGAAACGCAATGGTAAAATTTTCGTCCGGCTTGGATTGGTGTTCAAACATGCCCTTCTTATTCTTGGCACCTCGATTCCAACCGTTGAGCCCCTTCTGCATCAACTGCATGACTTCGATCGCACTTCCAGAATTGGCGGACGCCAGTAAGGTCCCATCGATCGTGGCAATGTAACAACCCTGGCGAGTACGAGTTGGCTTGGTTCGACCGGCGTAGTGGCCCTGCTCGGCAATTTTTCGGAAGAGCAGACCGTCGCGATCCTGCTGATGCTGAAGATTGCTCACGTTGATTGCTACTGGAACGAAGTCTTCCTTCATCCACTCGATGATTTTCTCATGCGAAAAAACGGACGCACGGCCCGTCACACCGTTGTTTCAGACACAACCCAACGGATCGCCGTTCATCGCCCACAGGAACATCGGCTTGTTTGTCGCTTGGGAAGCTTTGACGCCTTCCCAAAGCCCTGGGATCCAAGGAATCTCGCGCCACTTATTTTCTTCCGATGATTTGACAAAACTCGAAACCCGCTTGAAGTCAGCGTACGTCATGATCCCAGATCGATAAGCTTCGACAACTTTTTCGCGGTCTCTTTGAGAAGGTACCCCAAACTCGTTTGCTACTGATTGTGGAAATCCGCAACAAACAAATATGGTGGTAGCGATCAATCCAACGAAAATGATTCTTAAAAAAAGCATGGCAGTCTATGAGGAGATTGGTAAGGAAATTAGCTTAACGAACCCGCAACCAAAAATCTAACGTTCGTTATTACTACCTGCTATTGTATTTCAACTACTATCGCGAACGACGATTTGTTAGCACTTTGTATATCAAGTAACTTCAAACCTTCCAAACTAAGACGTTTGCCCAAGAAAATGGGCATGCAGCGTAGGAATAATCATGGCAAAAGCACCTGCTAAAATCAGCCCGCCGACTTCGGATCAGTATCACCAGTACTATGAAAACTATATCGGCAAGGTCGGCGACAACATCCTGCAAGAGCTCACAGATCAGGCGGATGAGCTAAAGAAGCTTCTGAAGGATCTGAAGAAAGGGCAGGACAGCTGTCTTCACGAGCCGTACACGTGGACGCTTAAGCAAGTCGTTGGGCATCTGATCGATTGTGAACGAGCATTCAGTTTCCGAATTTTTCGAATCGCTGTTGGAGATCAGACTCCAATTCCCGGAATCGATCAGAACATGTACGTCGACAATCTTGACTACGAAACGGTATCGCTTAAGTCTCTTCTTAAAGAGTTCCGGCAACTTCGAAAATCCAACGTGTTGATGGTTCAGCGGTTAGGTCTCAAGTCTCTCGAAAACGTCGGCATCGCTTCGGACTATCCTGTCTCAGCAAAGGCGAATCTGTTTATCCTGGTCGGACATGTCACGTATCACATGGAAATCATTAGGTCGCGTCTGGGCCGCTAGTGGTACAATGCACTTTGCAGGTTTAGCCTTCAAATGGTGCTGTTCGGCCTTTGAAATTCAAGTTAAAAGATGCATTATCGAAAATCGCGGTCCTGCATTAAGTATCCAACCGAGCGAGCCAACCTGGCGGAAAACGACTCTCCCAAAAAAAGGCCGTAAGGATTGCGACTCAGATCCGACTACAGAGTGAAGATTTTCGAAGACAGAACTTTATATCCGCTGGACTGTGCAAGGAACGATTGATAAATGTCGACTATTAACTACGAAAACGCAGTCGCGGATCGCTACTCAAAAGCAGCCGAAGAGCGAGAGGCGGCGCTTTGCTGTCCGGTTCAATACAACCAAGACCTGCTCAAAGTCATTCCTGAAGAAATCATCGAACGAGACTACGGCTGTGGAGACCCCTCTCCCTTCGTAAAACCTGGTGACACGGTTCTCGATCTTGGTTCCGGAGGTGGCAAACTCTGCTACATCGCTGCCCAAGTCGTAGGAGAGCAGGGGAGGGTCATCGGTGTCGACTGCAATCAAGAAATGCTCGAGTTGGCACGAAAGTACCAAGGAGAAATCGCCGAAAAAATCGGCTATCGGAATGTGGAGTTTCGGTGTGGCATCATCCAAAACCTCGCCCTCGACTTAGAACTGTACGAGCAAGAAGTTAATAAACTCGAAGCGACGGGCATCAACAATATTCTTGACCGCCGTCGACTGGAGCAACAACTTGCTGCCCAACAACCGATGATTCAAAGCAACAGCGTCGACTGCGTCGTTTCCAATTGCGTGTTGAATTTGGTTCAACCTCAGGACCGGAGCCAACTGTTCCAAGAACTGTTTCGAGTCGTCAAAGTCGGTGGTCGTGTCGCGATCAGCGATATTGTTTCCGACGAAGATGTCCCTGAGCACATGCAAAACAATCCTGAACTTTGGTCAGGGTGCATTTCGGGCGCTTGGCGTGAAGACGAATTTCTGGCGGAGTTTGCGCGGGCCGGCTTCCAAGGAATGCACTTGGCCAAACGAGAATCCGAGGCATGGCAAACGGTTGAAGGCATTGAGTTCCGCTCGGTCACCGTCGTGGCTTATAAACCTAGCGACGGTCCCTGCCTGGAACAAAATCAGGCCGTCATTTACCGGGGACCTTTCCATACGGTTAAAGACGACGAAGGCCATCTCTACCAACGCGGTCAGCGTACCGCCGTTTGCGAAAAAACATTCCAACTGCTTCAACAGGAGCCTTACTCTGAAGACTTCTTTCCTGTTGAGCCATACGAAACGATCGCGACCAAGGACGCGAAGGAGTTCGACTGCGATCGCGAAACACTTCGGCACCCACGCGAGTCCAAGGGACTCGACTACAACGTGACCAAAAGCTGCGACGACGACCAGTGTTGTTAGAGTGGTTTCAATATCGGCTCGCGGCGAAGAACTGAAAACGAAAGCGCCCGTGCCCAGCAACTTTTTGGCTACACGCTTAACAGGCTCGTAGTACCGCCTTTAGGCGGAATGCCGGGCGATAGATTTCCAACGCTCACAAGCGAATATCGACTATGAACCCTAAAACTTCACTGAAACATCGCGGTCTGCCGCTTGCCGATCCTAAAGCACAACTTGCTGTGCTCTCTCCGGCCAACAACAAGATCCGATTTCGAAATCAGATCGCGGAATTGGGACACGCCCCACTCCGGTCGGAGCGAATTGAGATTCTCCAAGTGAATCTCGGCAAGCTTTGCAATATGACTTGCTCTCACTGCCATGTCGACGCGGGACCTGATCGCAAGGAAGTCATGGAGCCAGCTGAGATCGACGCTTGCATTGATGTGCTTGCCCGCCACCCGCAAATCACTACGCTCGATTTGACCGGTGGTGCTCCCGAAATGAATAAGCATTTTCGCGAAATGGTTGCTGCTGCAAAGAAGCTGGACCGGCACGTCATCGATCGCTGCAATCTGACGATCCTGCTGGCCAAAGGGTTTGAGTATCTCCCAGAATTTCTAGCCGAGCATCGTGTCGAGATTGTGGCTTCGCTGCCATGTTACTTGGAAGAAAACACCGACGCCCAACGTGGTGACGGAGCCTATTCGAAATCGATTGAAGCCTTGCTCAAGCTCAACGAACTCGGCTACGGCAAGCCCGACACCGGTTTGGTGCTCACACTTGTCTACAACACGGTTGGGCAATGCCTCCCACCTGACCAGCAACAACTTGAAGCAGACTATCGCCGTGAACTTGAGCAACGTTTTGGAATTGTTTTCAACCGCTTGTTCACGATCACCAATATGCCAGTCAGCCGATACCTCGATTACCTCCTGCGAATCGGCGAATACGAGTCGTACATGGAAACGCTTGTCGGGGCTTTCAATCCCGCTGCGATCGACGGTCTGATGTGCCGCAATACTCTATCTGTCAGTTGGGACGGACGCTTGTACGACTGTGACTTCAACCAAATGCTCGAGTTGGAAGTCAACAATTCAGCGCACCGATCAATCCATGATTTCGACTACGAAGCGTTGGCGAATCGGGAAATCATCTTGGACCAACATTGCTACGGTTGCACTGCCGGTTGCGGTTCGGGTTGCCAGGGCTCGATCGCCTAGACGGTTTGCCGGGCTAAAACTCGAGTCAACAGCCTGCATGCAATTTTTTACGCAAAAATGCAACTGACATGTAGGAATCTCGAGGCCGTTTGGATCGATGTTGGATTTGTCACAATACAATTCCGAGGATACACTAGCTAGGGACAGGTTTTATCTCGCTTGTTCGTCAAAGCAAATCACCGGAATACTTGGCAATTACATTGGGGCCCTAAATGATTCACGCCAAGCTGTTAGTTGTTTGTTTCTTGAGCGCAACGCTCTCATTGTCTAACTTGAGCGCAGCGCTCTCATCCCCGAACCCGTTCGCAATTGGCGATATCAATCAAGACGGTGTCGTAGATCTATTGGATATTGCCCCATTCGTGAGCCTTCTTAGCTCGGGAGGGTTCCAAGTCGAAGCCGACATCAATCAAGACGACGTCATTGATTTTTTGGACATTGCCCCGTTTATCGACATATTAGCAAACGGCCCGTCTGAACCCCAAATCGTAGATTTGTTCGATGCTAGTACGACGCTGGAACCCGACACAACGGAGGATACTCCAACCGCACTTATCACTCGAATTGGCGACCGTGCTCGCGATCGTCATGCACGTGAGCCACAGTTTCAAGCGTACGATCACTATCTCCAATACTATTTTGAGCAGCGGACGGCTTCCATTGAGATTATTGATCGTGTTGCAAAAGGTGGCAACGATATCACCATCAACACGACAACGCTCACTCCGCTTGGCTCCCGTGACTTCCGCGCCTTCTTTCGCGGAATTAATACAGAGGCGGAATATTTCCACAATGTTGGCATGACACCAACAATGCCAAACAACTACACAACTACGATCACGTACAACCCGAAAGAAGGTAGGCCAATTGAGTTGGGAGATCGAATGGAATTTGAATTTAGCCAGTTCTTGGCTGCACCTACCAACGGACGGACGAATTATTACGGAACTGCACTTCTGTACATTGTCGGAGAAGGCATCGTTCCTTGGGAAGGCATCGGACCGCTGCTAGACTCATTTCCATTGCCTGTGTCAGCCCAACTAGGCGGAAAAACAACCACCCACGTCCAGTATTCAGACGAACCCGACAATCTATTCAAGCAGATGGCGGGCAACATGGCTCCGGTCAGTGCTCAACCATTCGTGCTCGGTCGGCGCTTGCATCACACGGACTTTGGCGACGGAGCACATACGGAACAACCCAACCCGGTTTTCTCCCAACAAGCAGGAAAGCTCGGTCCCAAGTTTGTCGCACGTAGCTGTGTTGCTTGTCACGTTAACAATGGTCGTGCACTCCCTCCAGCGATCGGAGCCTCAATGTTCCAGTCTGTTGTGAAGGTTGGCACTGATGACTGTGCAGCGCCAGACCCAACGCTTGGATCCGTTCTCCAACCGCAGTCCACCGGCGGGACGGCCGAAACGAACACCAACATCGCAGATTACACCCTGACCGATGGCCAATATGGCGACGGACAGGCCTATTCGTTGCAACGTCCGAACTACGCATTTCAAGGGACAGCCCCCTCGCATTTCTCAGTTCGAATCGCGCCTCCGTTAATTGGGCTTGGGCTTCTCGAGGCGATTGCTGAGTCCGACATTATGGCATTGGCGGATCCGAACGATGATGATGCAAATGGTGTCTCCGGGCGAATTCAAGTGGTCACTGATCCAGAAACTGGCGAAGCTCGACTGGGAAGATTCACCGACAAAGCTTCTCAAGCAAAACTTAGCCATCAGATCGCCGCTGCATTCAATACAGATATGGGAGTGACCACTCAAGCATTCCCAATTCTTGATGGTGAAACTTCCGCTGGTCCAATTGAATTGGACAATTCTGAGCTTGAAGAAATTACTCGCTACATCGCCACACTTGGTGTCGGACCACGTCGTGATTTGAATGATGCTGAAGCCCTGTTGGGCGAACAGTTATTCGCGACCGCCAACTGTGTCGCGTGCCATGTTCCTTCATTCACGACGAGTTCATTTCATCCTCTAGCGGAACTGCGCGACCAAGCAATTCAACCGTATACAGATCTCTTGCTTCACGACATGGGGCCTGGACTGGCCGACAACATGGGTGAACTTCGAGCCAGTGGATCCGAGTGGCGAACAACTCCGCTTTGGAGCATTGGCCATACTCAAGCCGTTAGCGGTGGCGAAGCGTATCTTCACGATGGCCGTGCTCGCAACTTGGAAGAAGCCATTCTTTGGCACGGCGGTGAAGCCGAATCTTCGAAAGAAGCCTTCCGCACGATGCCGGCAACAAGCCGAGCGGCGATCATTAAGTTCTTGAAATCGCTTTAGGATCCAGTGAACCCTGGAAAGTGTTTTGTCGGTATCGTTTCGTCATTTATTGCCAAACGGCCGGCCAAGATATCGCACCGTTTATCGCATTGCTCGCTGGCTAGCAGGAACGCGAAGGCGCATGTTTTGAAGTTGAACTAATACAAGCTCGAAGCGCAAGCGAGTGCATATTTGCAGGTATTCGGGTGACTCGCTTGCGCGTCGAGCTTGTATTTGCGTTCTCGGAACGTCGTTTGCGTCTCCTGACTGCCCAATCGGTAGAGTTATTAGTACTGCTTCGTACAAAGCCTGAATTTCGGATTTATCTGTAAGCAAATCTCGCCCCGACCGTCACCCC
>JAYJMJ010300376.1:0-10076 GCA_036873875.1 Laminaria ephemera | reverse complement strand
TCGCGGAGCGACTGCCGTCCCGAGTGTTTTCGGGTACGCAGCCGTCTGGATCACAACCTCCATCGTCGGCGTCACGTCCATCGTAATCAGTGGCGTCCACGTCGACCCAGGTCCTGACGCCTGCATCGACGAGGCCTGGGATGGGGAGCGAGGTTCGACGGGTAAGTATGCGGGTGAGCGTTAGGAGGCTAGACTGGTGTATAGTGTCTAGCGTTCCACTGTTCTCAGTAGGCTTGGGTAGGTTTCGGTGTGATATCGTTGTTTCAGGTTTTTTGCCGCCGCACTGTGCTTTTGTACACGAAAGTTGGATTTTACATGGGACATGAACAGTTACTCAAGTTCGAAAACTGAAGTCCGGCATTCAAGCAGGGACGTGCAATAACCTGAGGCATCATATGCACAGCAAGTACTACGTGTTTCAGATGTTCGCCCGGACCACGAGCATGTGGTGTCTAACTCGACAAATATGTACTGGAGCAGGGACTAAATCTCCATCTTAATCGATTTCCCTGTGTTTTTCTCTAAACGCATACCAAGGTGTAGACAATGTTCAAACTCGAAAAAAAATGTGTCAGAAGAGTGAATGACTGATGCTTTGAACTCATTAGGTGATATAGAACATGCGATCAAAATCGCCCATCCACCCATTTTCGGACACACTACCAGAGTAGTTTCGCTAGACTCGGGAAACGCAACTGCAAAACATGATGTTTCGGCGATGCCGTCGACAGACATAGCTAAACAATATATTATATTGTGTTAAACCGAAAGCAGGAACGTACGATACATATCAAGGAGATCTACTGGGGTAGTGCACGATACTAACCAAACGAATCAGTCCCGATCTACGCTACGTCTCAACTTTGCATTTTTGCTGCATCTATACCGCGTTACAGAAACTCGACCCTTTTCCTGTTTTCACACATACCGGTGTCAATGATGTTTTCGAGACTTGCTCAACCCTGTCACAGCGAACTTTCAGAGATACCGTTTGCGCTGTTGTCATCATTCACGCTATCTGTTGAAAGACTAATCAGAACGTGGGTTTGGTACGGTTTACAAACCTCTGTTCGTCAATGAACAGGGAACGGTGCACAAACGCGTTTTCGTCATCGTGGCGGGTATGACACGTGGCTCGAACTGTATCTCTACCGTACTACAATCAAGTATTCGACGACACCTCAAAACAATGCCTCGCTGTGGACGAAATCGAGGCACTGAGCATATCGACATTACAACCAAGAATGTACTCGGTTTATCGCCGACGCCTCGAAAACAACGCAAAATTCAAATACCCAGATACATTTTCTTATCCCAACAAAGACAACAACCTGTCCGTGCCTTCGGCGCCAAGTTCAAGGACGGCATACATTATCCAAATGGGACAATCGTAATCGACAACACACTCTGGTGTATAAGCGACATGGCGACGTCGAGGTTCGCATCGGACATGCAGTCTCAGCCGTTTATATCGTATTAGTACCTGAGGCAGTGCCGACGGTAGCAGCGTAGATGACGGCCAAGATCGCGAAAGAGCGCATTGTGATGGAGATTGGAAAAGGATATTGAAGTGTGCGAGGTAGCTCAGGTGAAGGGGTGAAGGGGGAAGGTGAGGAGTGAGTATGGTGGGGGCCGAGATTAACTCGTGATTCAAGGCGATCAGCTGTTAAGCGGATCTATCAACTACAAAACGTTCGATTGCGTTGCAGTTTGTCGTCAAGATCCTACAAAGCTGTGAGAAGCGATATAATATTCTTCGGGATAACAGGTTGTGAATATTTTCAAAACATCGGGGTATCCACAAAGTTCCAGTACGTGTTAAGTATTATGCCCAGAACGATACGTAGGTGTCAACCACCCGGGTGTTCTAAGCGTCTAAGCGTTCTTCCGCCGCATACAACCTGTTGTCTGACTATTACACCTCACCTGCATTCTTGAATCGTGTTATCCATTACAAGTGGAAAAATAATCGAGTTTTAATAAGTTGTACCGCCTTATGCGGTTGACGCATCGCCGGGACTAGCGAAACAAGTGGAAAGCAGCTATTGAGACGGTGGGGAAACTCGCATATAGTACCGGAGTAAAACCAGTTGTTTACATTTCATGGGTCGTCGTTTGATACGTAGACAGTAGGAGTTGAGTGCTCACGGCGTCCATTCATGCTTCAGGCTCAATACCCTGTACCGAATTTCCAGGTGCGATAGATCTTACGTTTCATCATGTGTGAAATAGGGACCTTTGAGAACGCACTAAAGTTTTCGACAACCACTTATAGATGCCTTTGATATGTCTAGTGTACATTTGTTCCAAGACCGCAAGTACGTGGACATGAACGTTGTGTGTCGTGTCCCATCATGAAATTTGCTCTAACTGCGGAGGTTGGCTGAGAGCAACGAGGATGATGATGGGAATTTCACCACCCTAGTTTCGAGAAGGGTGATGGTTCCAACATTTCGTTTGCTGTATGTTTTGGCCACATGTAGAAGTGGTATATGGTAATTTACGGGATATAATACATCGCTAGGGAAGTACCTCCGTCATACCTACTTCACATCGTCTGAGCGTCGACGACGCCTAATATTTTTATCGAGCCTTTGTTTGCACGCTATTGAATTCTAGGAGTATGACCGGGCATTTGTTCATGTGCGAAGAGTGAAGTTTCATACTGGATATTATTGTTTAAAAAGATCGTACCGTTAATATGCATCGTGGGATGTGGACGAAACTCGGTTGACGTCTTGCCGACGGTATACCACAGTCGCGGAGGGGGCAAACAAAGCGTGTGTGCGTACACGTGTATGCAATACTACTTTGTGTAGCTTAGGGTTACGGAATATATTATGTGCATCGATGTGTTACATCTATGTTAAATATATATGTAGGAATTTCGGTATGTGGTTGTCTGGCATCTACCGTCGCTTCGCGTACGCCTATCGACGAACCAAAATGCACACCAGGAATCAGGTGTACATCTTTTCATGTATGCACACATGGTTCGTTTTCCTCCACCTCGGTTGGTTGTGATATACCGGGCACCAGACGTGAATAATGTATCGTTCACTTCGTACGAAGCCCAATCTGTGTACTGGTTGTATGAGGAATGTTCTCCAGGATGAAAGTTCACTTCTCGCACCTGAACAATTTGGCGGTCATAATCCCGTGGTGCGATAGCATGATAATAAAGGTTGGTTGGGTGATGAGGTGAGACCGACGCTCTCACGATGTGAAATAGGTATACCGGGGGTTTTTCCAATGCCGTATAGCCCATATTCTACCGTCAACGCCGTGCGTTGGGGTCACACCATGCAGCACACTAAACGTGTAAATCGTCCCCAGCGTAGAAACTATCGTGGTGAAATCAATATCGTCATTCACGTTGCAATTTATCAGTACTTGCAGATCTGACCATAGCATGGAGAAACTAGTATCGTCATTCACGTTGCAGTTTATCAACCTTTGCGGCTCTGATCATATTGGGGATTGTGGCGCGACACTCAGTGTTGATGACGACGTACTTGCGGTTCTGGAAGAAATATGTACTACGTAGATATACAATATGTATATACGTTATGTACGTCCAATAAGTTGTTGTCGAAAATTAGGAATACCTAAATAAAGCTCCCGTACCTACACCGTACCAAACTTATGATATATCGCACCTGGAAACTAGAAAAAAATGAATTCTTGGGTGCTGGGTCCACATCTTGAAGTATGCATGGACGCCAAATAAATTGCACTACTATACGTTTCTATTCTACGGGTGGACCATTAAACGCGAACGTCCGGTTAGCCTCTTTGTAGTATAGCATATCCCGGTTTCATCACGGTCTGTATAGCCGCTTTCCCCGGGTTTCCTTCGTCCTGGCGATGTTCCAACATCATAAGATGGCACAATTTGTTCAAACTCGAATACATTTCCACACATAAAATTGATAGCTCGATCCAATCACGTAGATTATGCGTGATAGTCAAGCAAGAGGAAGTATGTGGAGGAAATGGCTCGCGGACGCCTAGACCACCAGGGCTTTTGACATACATCAACGTATTTCTCCCCGTATTACACTCGTTGTAAACACTTACTGAAAACTTATGGACACCCCAATATAATTTTAACAATGTGTTTTGGTCATCCCATCTATAATCTTCACACTTTTCCTTTCTCCTTATCCCTCCCCTGTCATAACACAGATGCCGTTTCACTTAGCGGGCACTTCACCCCCCTCCCCACTACGGCACGCGCCTTCGTCTTTATCGCGAGAATAATTCAGCACGTTCTTCCCTCGTAGACTGGGGTCGAATTGTGCTTACCCACGCTATACATCGCTCTCGGCAGTTGGTGTCTAAGAACAAGAAATCTCCATACCGAGATTCGAACCCGTGACTCCACCCTTAGTAGTCTGCGAGGTTAACCACTTAGCCCTAATACTTCAGACAAATTCCACAAACGTTTGCAGTATCCAGAAGAACATTATATCTCTTCTCAAGGCTGTTTTGGATCTTTATGCCAAACTGCGACGGAATCGAATTTTTGGTAGTTGACATATCCACTAAACCCAAGACCACCTTCAATCGTGAGTCTACCTCAGCCTCCACCTCGCATCACCCGAGTTACCTTGCACACTTCAATCTATTTTGCCAAACTCCATCACAATGCGCTTATTCTCGATCTTGGCCCTCATATACGCTGCTACCGTCGGCACCGCCTCACGTACGAATATCGTATGAACGGCTGAGGTACACTGCATATGCAACGCGAACATCGAGGCCATTTAATCGTCGATTGTGTTGTCGATTCCGATCGTCTCATCTGGGTGGTGTGTGTCGTGGCCGAAGTTTGTCCAGAGGGCATAGAAAGGTTGTTGGCTTTGCTGGGATGTGAAAACGTCTGGGCTGGCTATTTTTGGTTTACGGTGTTTCCAAGGGATCGGCGATATTCCGGGTATCTTGGCAGTTGTTTGGTCGATAGCCGAAATGCCTTGATTTCGTCCACAGTGAATCATTGTTTGTGGTGTCTTCGTATCCGCGATTGTAGTAGCGTAGGGTAATAGACCGGAGAATGCGTCATGACGGCGACGATGACGAAAACGTGTTGGTGTAGCTCTCCCAGTTCATTGACGAGCAGAGGTGTGCAAACAGTACCAAACACACGCACTGATGAGGCTTTCAACGCTACAAGGTGAAATATTATCACGGCAAAATTACGATAGGGTACATCCGACAGTTGTTTGGGATAGCGTTGAGCAGGTCTCGAGAACATCGTTGACACCGATATGAATGAAAGATGAACAAGATCGAGGTTGAGCAACGCGGTACAGATACAGTCGATATCCAGAATTGAACGCAGCACAGGTCGGGAAGGATTGGTTTTGCGTTGGTACCTTGCACTACTGGAGTGCATTCCTCTATAATAAGCATTGGACGTTCCGTCTTTCGGTTTTTACACAATAAACATGTTGGCTAGCTATGTCTGTCAATCATGCTTGCCTCCAACCCCACGTTGGTCATCGATTTACCCAAGCCGAATGAAACCGCGCTGGAATCATGTGGGGGCTAAGATGAGAGGATGGGTGACTGTGGTCGCGAATTCGTTCGCACATACAAGTTCAGGGCAAAATCCCATTCCCGCGTCCACAACAATTTGTGTGCGTGAGTTTACAATGTTTATGTCGTTGTACGCACTTAACGAACACAGGGTATCGCTATCAGCGGGAGATATATTCACTTCTCGACTACATATATCTCGGGTTCGACAGCATATGCTCTTGGTGCGGGTGAACATCTCAAGCTCGTCGTACATACTGTGTATTGAGTGTTCGAGTTTACTGTACGTCCCTATTTGAATAGTGTATTTCACGTTTCGAATTGAGTAACTGTTCATGTTTGATAGAAATTGTAGCTTTCGTTGACAAAACAAAATACGACAGATGGAAACGCAAAATTTTATTCGCACGCCGAAACCTCCTTCAAGAGTAGAGAGGAGTAGAACGCTAGGCGCCATAGGTGAACCTAACCTGCATACGCCCTTACCCATGCATACCCGTCGCACATATTCGCCCACTTCAGGCTTAGTTGATGCAGGCGACAGGACCTGGGTCGACGTGGATGCCACAGATTACGATAAACGTGACGCCGATGACGGCGGCTGTATCCCGGACGGACGCGTGGCCGACAACACTCAGGACGGCAGTCGCTCGGCGAACTCTCGCTGGTCGTGCCAAGGAGGTGGATGCTGCATCACGTACCCTTTCGATAAACCCTATGACATTGTCAAGGTGCGTATCGCATTCCACTTGGGAGGTGAGAAGATCTTGACGCTGGACGTGTACGACAACGGTGATCACCACAGCGAAATCACCTCTAGCGGCACTGCTCTTGGATATGAGATCTTCTCCCTCGACACCGACGAAACCGAGGACTTTATGCTCTGCATCGATGACGACGGTGATGACTGGCTTAGCATCACGGAGGTGCAGCCGGGGCTTTAAAACTTAGTAGATTACATTATCGCGGACAACCAGACTTGCACTTCGTTAATAAAATCACATCCCAGCGTGTCCCTTGGTTGTGGTGGAGATCGCTCAAGCGAAAAATACATGGGTACTGCCACTCCTTCATGATTAGCAATACCCGTTCTCTGGGGTGTATGAAATAAATCCCCCATGATCGGATGCAGTGCGTTCGTCACAGCAATGTAATGGTACGGTACTCGGATCACATTGACATCGAAATGTATGCTTGAAAATGTAGTGTTTAGGTTACATCAGACATGCTGACACGTCTCGACTGTGGGATGGTGAATATGTTTCATCAAGAGAACGGTTCTGCAACGTATATGGGAGCATCGCAGCATGACTGGCACTCGGTAGATGGATTGGGCAGTGATTTCTGTGACATCGAGATCGAAGTTGGGTGGCGTGCACATCCTGGCAACATCCGTGCCCCTAAGTAAGAACGCATATCCTATTTCACACGACGAGAGCTTTTTCATCTATAAGGGACGTTTTACACTAGGTACACAAAGCGTAGCAAGGCTACGGGGCTTAGGGGGCTATCTACATTCCATGGAATGGAATGATTAGACTAGAATAAGAAGGAGAGTTTGTTGTAGGTCATTGGATTATAGATGTCGTTGTCTTCTTCAGTGTACCTGTAGATTACCCGATGGAGCACATCGTGGGGCAGAATATACACATGGTTTTACAAGTTCAATGTTACGCTTCCACACGATGTGAAACACCTAAAATTTAGTTAACAGATGTGCTCGCCTTCGATATAGGGGTCAGGCTAAACCCATCACCTGCCATCACCTTCACGTTTGAAACGAAATACACATCCGTCGGCAGGACTGTAAGAAATGAACTGGCCCATCCCCGGGCCTGTAAAGTCGCCACGAGACAGATTCTACTGTTAAATATTTCCCAGTAGGTATATCGCATATGGCAATGTGGCTATTCCTTCCTCACAAGGTGAAATTTGCGGGTGTTGGCACAAGGCCACCCATGTGGACTGCACGAATAGAGCTGGCTCTCCATATATTGTGAACGTGACCAGTCAATTGCACTTTGTGTAATGCACATATTCCGCTCACCGCAGTTGGCAACACCGACATATATATGGCACCTATGAAGAAAAACATCCACCCAGCTGTTTGATATATGAACCTACTTGTTTCCAAACAGGGGAAGAGTTGTCGCTTCGTAGTTGGTAGTAGGAGATTCCTTCAATGGTGGATATCCCAAGCCATAGTAAGCACTGTCAAAAGTGCCGAACAATATTTCGCAACTCAACCTCGAGATGCTTTTCAGATGGCATGGGTTGCTAAGTAAAGGGAGTGCACATAGACAGCGGCATGGCATAGGCCGTGGCGAACCACCGAACTACAAATGTAGCAAATATCGTGTATAGTGTTTATCTGATACTGTTCGCCCTACAATTTCAAATGCAGCATACGGAAGTGATGCAGTCAATTCCAAGCTCAAGTCGACTGCACAAGTCTAGAAATGCATAATTTTCAAGATTCAATGCCTTGATGTCGACCGCCCGTCGCGCCTACCGTGTCGTAGATAATCATGTTCACCACGTAACTGATTTTCAACTTTAGCGTTTGTGATTGCCGGTACGGTTTCGAAACAGTAAATATTTCATATACCTCTAGCTCTGTGGAACCCACACCTATGAGTGCAGTCAGTCTGAGCCCACGAACGGAATATTTGCACAAACCTCAACACTCGGCTTCCTTGTTCGTCATACAAGCTGTTGTTCCCTCCCTTTATTTTCGCGGATTTGTCAACATCTACGTGTTACCCTCGCATGCTTTAACACCTCTCCCCGCATTGTTCAGGTGAGGTTCATGATCAAGTGACAGTACCAGCGTTTTCTTTCTTAGCCTGGACACCACCAAGCCGGAAACCGGAAAACAACGTAATATGTAGGCTGGTTAGTTGTCTCAGGTTTCAGACTTCTTCCTCCAAAGTAGAGTTATTTCATCGGAAGCTGGCACATTACTCAAGTGGTGGATCTAACGTGCGACTCCCGCTGTCTAAAACCTTGTGCCGAGGAAGGGTCAACAATACGCTGTCCAATCAATGTGTGCAAAGCATTATTTAATGGCTTCTGCTGGCGGCAACCTCGTTGATAATGATAGTTTCTACGCACATCAAATCGGCATGGATGCGCAGGGAACAACCCTACGGATCGGTCGTTGGCTGTTTGGCTCGTACTTCGCACAAACATTCAATGGGCGCCGCAGGTTACGTATCGATGGACAAATGCTTGATGTATCTGAAGGCTATCACGGCAGCCGCGGGGCGATTAGTGTCAAAATCGGGAGTTGCGGCTGAAACGACTAACGTCCAGCTACTGTTCCTCCCGATGCTGAGTGTTTATGTCAGTATCGCAAAGGGAGATGTCGCTGATATAAAATGTGTCGAATGAGCACCCATTCCGAGTAGTCGTAATGTGGATGTGGAAACTTTGTGTGTGGGTGCCGACAACGATTGTGCGGATGTTCGTCAGCGGCGTGGTCAGGGTTCCGCTAAGACGTTCAAGGTGGACCACAGTTTGCGAATGGTTACAATGTATTTCAAGGTTAATAGTACCTTCCCTGCGGCATTGGGACCAGACACGTCAATCGTGGCAGTTGCGGTTGGTGCGGTGGTTGTGCACCGACGATTCCGCCTCGTAAAACATCCTGGTGCCGCTATCGTATCGCGACCACACCGTTCGATACGGTGTGATCAATATGCTGGCCATTGGTTGCAGTTGTTGTGTTAACGTATTTGGAGGTCGAAGTGCGGCGTTGACCCTGGAGAGAACCTGCGCTACATGTCACCACCCTCTTGGCGAACAGTGGACACCGCTGGAAGCGTTGACGGAGTGCGGCATACGCCGTAGGATTATTCTGTGCACAGATGAGACGATATATGTGAGGAATAAACACGCCCGCGTCTTTAACTGCTTCGCGCGCGGACAGGTGACAAGCATTTGTAAACAATTTCATTCGATCCTCGCCCACGACATGTTCAACGGCTACCCGACAGGAAATGTTTTGTTTGCGATCAGTGGCCGCCTTTGTAGGCGGATCTCCTGCATCGCGACTTGTTTGTTGGTTGCAGAAATCTCGAGACATACCACTACCGGTGTGTACGCTGGCTTCGAGAAATTAAGGTACTTCTTCGGGCACTTAGTCTGTGTTTACATTTTTTGCCCTTGTGTTCTTTTCGCATTGTTTTGAAGTTTGCAAATTTCCCTTCTACACGTAGAAAATATGTAGGCAACGTTACTTCAGAATTCTCGGTATACACGGTCGTGTGGCAATTTACTACTCTACGGAATTGAACGAATGTGTTGACAGCGACAACAACCTACATATACAGAGACGAAGGCTTTAGGCTGCGATGCCAGCACACCGACCGAGGCCATACTCCAACGATATCTCTGAGCGCCTTAGATGTCCGTTTGTCGATACCGATCCAATTCCATCGCTTCCTACATTCAATATGTTCCAGGTGGTTGCGGCCCGTGATATGGTTTGTGCCGAGTTTGTCGGGCCCCGTATCCGGCATCTCTCGTGTGTA
>JAYJMJ010300365.1:0-10077 GCA_036873875.1 Laminaria ephemera | reverse complement strand
CTTGCTGGATGTCGCCGCTCTTCCCCTTCTTTCTCTCCACCGAAATTTCCTCCATTTCTCCATCTATCGCCGGTCCACCAACCACAACTTCCTTCTCCTTATCATCCCGCCAGCTTCCTCTTGCGGCGGGTGCGGCCGCGGCTGTGCTGCCTGCGACAGCGGCGGCTGCGGCTGTTTCACCGCCTTTACTACTACCTCCTCCTCTTCAACCTGTCCCTGCTCCTTCTGCAAGAACCCCATCTCCATGTCCTCCACGACCTTCTCTTGCTCCAAATAAGCTCTGATGGGACCAGCCATAATTCCAAAAAGCTGGTCCCGCTGAACTCGGATCCCTCGTCGCTGCTGCTGGCCCATTTGTCGGCCGATCTCGTGTGCGACCCCGTATAGGAGTTCTTTAGGCGTCGGGTACGGGATGCTCCCTTGGGCATCCATTTATCCTTCGACTGCTCTCTCTCCACGGATGACGCTCGTCGCATAGCGCTGGATCTCGGTTGCAGCAAATCCGGCCGTGGCCTGGTATACTTGGAGCTTGTAGTGTGCCTTCGTCACCAGTGGGAGACACTGGAAATACCATAAATCATCAAGTCGGGGCTCAATGACTCCGCGGGTATACCCCCTACCAATCTCGCTAAGGTCGACTACCATACTCTTAGCCTCCCGGCACGAGCACCTAAAGAAGGCGTCCCTCAAATGCTAGCATGTTGGGAGCTTGGTGCACGGGGTTGGCTTCTCTCACGACGAGAGGTGGGTTGAGCACGGTAACGCCGCCATGAGGCGGAGGATAGTAAGAAAACCAGATGTCAAAATATATTATTATTCCACGTGGAGTCCCCAGGCAGGAGGAGTCAAAGAGAGTGCCAAAACAAGAAGAAAATAAGAGAACGAAGAGTGCCACGGAGGGTATCAGACCATGAATACTCCAGATTGGGACCGCCAATCATACCAATATGAATAACCAAACATCTCCGTAGACCCTATGCAGTCGCACCTATCATAAGCAATGCGCAAACAACAAACGGATCATGAATCTTGCACCCGGAAGTTACGTGATCGATCAGCTGGACCATCGCTTTTGGGGTCACTAAACATCATCGTCATCGTTGATGATTGCTGAAATCATCGCTTGTGGGGTCACTTAACACAATAGTTTTAATCGCTTATGGCTGTGCCGGAACATCGTTTCTGACGTTTCCGAGCAACATCATCGGTCAGGAGTGCTGCAGCATCGATTCTGGGGTTGCTTAACATCATCGTCGTTTGTGACTGGGCGAGCATGATTTCTGGGGTTGCTACACCATCATCACATATCTGCATCGCCAGGAGGACATCAGCGTCGCCCGGGGTCGCATCAGCATTACCGCAAGATGCGTGTGTACCATAGTACGTAGCAACAAACGTCTTCTTTGAGGGCGGCCGAAGCGTGGTTCGGCTGCTAGACGTTTTGTTCGACATATGTTTGTAGTAGCGCCACACGCACGTCTTCTTTGTTCGGGGTGGAAAGAAATTTGATCGGCCGCAATAGTGAGTAGAAATTTCGGTTTCTTGATAAACAAACTGATCACTGAGATTATGTCGTCGTTGTTTCATCGACTTTGCATGAGCATAATTGATACACCAGCAGCGCACGAGTTGCAGACAAGTGGTCTGTGGATAAATATGCCCACAAGCAATAATAATTGGTAGGCGTTTCTTGACAAGTGTTTTCGTGAGTATAAATTTTCCATCAAGCGCTGGTGGTCGCTAGCTATGATCAGAGCTTCAGTCAAGGTTTTATCGCTTCCATCAAGCGCTCGTGATCGTTAGCCATGATTAGTACGTTCGTCAAGCAACATCAATTTCAACAAGCGCTGGTTGGCGTTAGCTATGACAAGCACTTTAGCCAAGTTTCTGTCACATTTATTGAGTAGTGGTTATTGTTAGCCATGATCAGTAGTTTGCACTTCCGTTGAGGGGGATCGTTAAGGGTAGGTTAAGTAGCCCACACGTTGTCAACGTTCAGAACGCCGGTCGCCCTTGTGGTCGAGTGGTTACCCTCCAAGACTACTAAGGTTGGAGTCAGGGGTTCGAATCTCGGTATGGAGACTTATATTTCTGAGACACCAACTGCCGAGAGTGCTTCATAGCGTGGGTAAGCACAATTCGACGCGAGTCGACGAAGGAAGAAAGTGCTGAGTTCTTCTCGCGATAAAAAGGAAGGCGCGGACCCTAGTGCGGAGGGCGGAAAAGAGCTTGCTAAGAGACTCCGGATCTGAGTTACGACTAGGGAGGGAGATAAGTAGAAAGAAAATGTGCGAAGACAATAGATGGGATGAGCAATAAACAAAAAACCAAAACAAGTAGTCGCGGCTAGCAGTAGCAGTGACGGCGAGGAGCAAAGCCGCTGAGTTCCGGATAGCCTTTGGATGTATACCAGTATACCAGAAGGGCACAATGCGGTTGAATAACATTATATAGGTTTTACGATTTCTGTATTAATGGGGACACTATGAAAGACAGTTCTCTAAGTATGAGGCCAGATTACCGTAGCATTTGTTTAGGACAGAGCATACTCTACAGGGTAGTTCCAGTAAGCCTAGACGTTGCGGGACAAGAGGCCAGCGCGGCACGTCTAGATGTCGTGGCACAGGATGACCGTCCCCCAGCTCTCACTCCTCGCTACTATTAATACTCGCTACTCGTCGCTACTCCTCTCTGCTACTCCGACCACAGACATGGATTCTAGCGAGTCCCGTGCTTCAGCCATTATTTAGCCGCATGGTTCACTACAATAAACGATTTTTTTCTTCTACTCGTACGATATCAAGTGCACCACCACCAGCCTGAGTGACCTATCAGCTCAAGCGTCAGCCCCTGCTACTACGCCGATTCGGCGACGCGCACCGCGCGCGATCCCTGATAGATAGCCAGTTTGCTAGAGGTACAAACATTGCCGGAGAGTTCATCGCGTATCAATTGTTAATGTCGGTGACAGGTTTTATTGGTTTCCAACACGTACCTCGTCGGGCGCAGCCTCATGACGCGCTGAATATGCGCCCAGTGTGGTCGGCGAACATCAACGTCGTACCGTAGTGTTCGGAGCGTCGGAATAGTTATATTCTACTTTGGCACACAGGAACCCAAGGCGATAAGGTGGCACTACTAGTGGTATGACAAGACGGATCGCCCCGCGGGCGGGATTCGCCCGCGGCGCTAGGTCGGCACGGAAGGACACCTGGGCATAGAAGTATGTGAAGCGGACAGGGGTCGATGGTTGTTCGTGGAAACTGACGACTTGCATGCCACGATGCTCAAGGAAACCAACCAGGACTCCAAAGGGACGTGTGAACATGCATGAATGGGCGGTAACAAAGAAAGGGCCGTTTACAAAACGGGGTACACCCCCCTCATATGATAACGAATAGGGGGACACCAGTTTTGATTGTCGGCGAAGTCAACTTGCTCCGTCCAAACCGCGCTATATCACCGTCTTGAGCGTTGGAAAATATCTCGTGACCCCGTCCAACCATCCATTATATTTTTCGAATTTTATTTGTGAGTGTATAGGTGGTCAAAGAGAGGGATCAGAATCGGGGTGTGAGCATGTACGCCTTTACGACATCATTACGAGGGGTTAGACCCCTTCACGTCTACTAAGTTTGGAAAGTTCCTCGTTTTGGCTATACGTATATCTATTCTTTTTGTCTACATGTTGTACGGTGTGCCCCATTATGTCGTAAAAATATGTCAAGCGAATGACGTTTCGTGCTCTGATCGTTGTGGCATGACGAAAAGACAACGTTATACGTCGAAGAAACCAACGGCCCAAACCCGATTAAACCTCATATGCATACAACTACTGCTGCATATACCATGGTGAGACAAAACCGTCGTGTGTGCCGTATGACATGTCTTTGGAGGAGGTGCGGCAAAACTTTAGACGACACTAGGATATACTGGTTAACGGGTAGTACGCGTACGCCGCGTGTATAACACGCGTTACAAACCATGTAATAGGTGAGGAAGGGCAACGGTTAGGTACACTATCGTCGATACGCATGCCGTGGGGTTGTTCGGAGGGGGAGTGTTGGTGAACATGTGAAAAATTGACTGTGAATAACATGGAAACACAAAAGAAGCATACATTTCGAGCTTGGCCGTTCGATTGATGTTGACGACCACCTATATCTCGAATGTCGAGTTCCTCGCCGTGGACAAACTACATAATAATTACGGACAGTGTCCACTTTTTGTCAATAGTTTGGGGGGTTGTACCCCTTTTTGTCATGTCCCCAAAACTTGATACGGGGGTACTAATGTCATACAGGGTAGTACAAGACACCTACTCTAAGAATCATGAAAAAATGAGGCTCAGACTGGATCTGTTATTAGGGAGAGGGTGCCTTCTACTCTAACTTCATCAGTGTTTATGCTCCCGAAAACAATATTTTTTCGTAAATGTCGGATGCAATATATGAACGCGAAGGGAGGGAAATATGGTAGTATATTGAAGCCGGGGAAGTAGACGAAAACTCGGGTAAATTTATGGAAGTATACAGAAGCAAGTAGACGTATATGGAAAGTAACGGACGTAGATGGAAGCCGTAGAATAAGATGAAAGTTAGTGGAAGTACATGGAAGCGAGCAGAAGGAAGTGAAAGTAGGTCGAAGTAGATGAACTTTAGTAGTGGAAGTATACGCTAGATGGAAGTTAGCGGGTGTATGTATATGGAAGCCTGGTGGAGTAGGTGGAAGCAAGTGGAAATGTATTGACGTATGTGAAAGGCAATGAGGAGTTGATGGAAGTAGTGGAAGTAGATGGAATTTGTGGCAGAATGTTCACGTAAGTGGAATGATATTGAAGGTGGTGAAAGGTGGCGGAAGTAGATGGAAGCCGTGAAAGTAGAACGAAGTGAACAAAGTTAAATAGTATGGCAGAAAATGAAAAACATATGTAATTAAGTTGAAGTATATGCAAGATGGTGAAAATAGATGGAGGTAGAAGCTCGTCGAAGTATATGGAAGTAGACGGAAGTCGTTGAAGTAGATTGAAGCTATTGGAAGTAAATGGAAGTAGATGGAAGGAAATGGAAGTATATGTAACAGTGGTGGTTTCATGAAATTGAGTGTGTAGCATCTCATTGAGAGTCAGAAATTTAATATGAAGACATCGAGTTAGTGTGCTCGTATTGAAATGAAACAAGTCGCATACGGGGACTCCACGATATTGGAATTCCTCTATGGTACCCATTCCATTTAATATTTCTTGCGGTGACAACCAGACATATTTATATGGAATAATTTTATGTTCTTGGAATGAATGATAGTCCGCACATACTTATGGTCGTATACGAGTATTATTCATAAGTAACTCCGGTATATATATGTACGTTTTCTCGTGCGTAGCGACGCAGCGACTGAGTGTGTTTGTTTAATCGATCCTCTCTGCCGTGGTTACGTTTATTTTAGCTCAACTCGTAGAACACAGGTTTATTTTACTCACAGCGGCCTAAAGGACAACCCGTGGCCACTCGTCTCGTCCGCTCCGCTCCTGGGACGTGCCTTCGTGTTTATCGCGCATAGGGCTCCGCCTTGCCACTGCTCGTCGATATGCATCTTGTTTATGCTTGTTGTCAATTAGCGCTCTCGCACTTTCTTTGGAAAAGAAGGACATCCTGCCATGTGCGTGTCTGTTATAGTTGTTAGGGGGAAAATATGGTGCTTCTCGAATCCGGTCAACGCCGTATACATCACGAAAACACATACTAACTAATAGTGGAGTGGCACAAAGAATATTCGCTGTGCCAATAGTAAATACCCTGTAAGTTGCGGACTCTTGTAATTATTGTAGGTATTTTAGGGCTTTGTCTCTCGCTACACAGCGGACAGCGCACAAAGACCCTCAATGTCGTGTTGTATCTCCTCATGAAGGTGATGATATTAATATTAGCAATAGTAGGGCTTTGCAACTGGAAACCCGCTTTGGGGACGATTTTACTTGGGATTATTACAGGGAGGGCATTGGGGTTCTATTGAGGGGGGGGATTCTTTATATTTGAGAGTATCCATTCACATTCATGGTCGAACCACTGACAGAGCTTAATGGAATACAACAAAAACCAACATTCCGAAAAATTTGATTGTCTGCTGTGACAAACTGCTCGTTTGCATTTTTTATCCTGTTCTGCCAACCAATCAGACCGACATTCATATTGAAAATAGCACGAAAGAAAACGATGCGTTTACCGCTCTTCTAAATGGCTCAATAGATCTTCAGTGAGAGTGAAGGAGAATTCCGAATGCAGAATATTCGCAGTTCATACTTTCAACGACAGAAGAATCGACTACGTCAGTCGTGCGGCACTGTATTTGGAAGAGCGCTTTTGCCAGATGACATTTAATAAAAGTCAACCACAAATTTGCCGGGTGTGCGGACTATCATTCATCCCAAGAATATAACATTATTCCATATAAACATATCTGGTTGTCACCTCAAGAAATAATAAATGGAATGGATACCACAGAGTGATGCCAATATCGCGAATTCTCTGTATGCGACTCGTTTCATTTTATATTCAAGCACACTAACTCGATATCTTCATATTAAATTACTGACTCTCAATGAGATGCTCCACACTCAGTTTCATGAAACCACTGTTGTTATGTTTAGAAGTTGGTGGATGTGGATGGAAGATGAAGCTCGTCGAATTATCTGGAAGTAGATGGAAGTAGATGGAAGTACATGGAAGAAAATGGAAGCACGTGGAGGAAGAGAGATGTAAATAGAAATAGACCGTGAAGCTGGCGGATGTATATCGAAGTAAAAGTTCGTCGAAGTATATGGATATATATGGATATCGTGGAAGCAGATGGAAGTAAATGGAAGTAAATGGACGTCGACAGAAGTAAAGCAGAAGGAATTAGAATCAACCCTAACCATACATCGACGCATATGGATGCTGATTGAAGTCGTGGAAGTCGATAAAAGTAAATGGAAGTATATGGAAGTAAAAAGAAAATGGAAGTAGACGGAAGCAAACGGAAGTAACGGGAAGTTGCTGGAAGCAAATTGAAATATATCAAGAAGTTAGTGAAAGTTTATAAATGTAGACCTTCGTCGACGAATGTGGCAGTATATGGAAGACGTGGAAGTAGATAGGGGTTATTTTAAGTTAATGGGTGAAGATCGACGTAAAATAGACGAAAGTACAAGTGCACCTAACACTACGCCAACGTCTATTGAAGTAAATGTACGTAGGTTGAAGTGCGTGGAAGTATATGGAAGTGTATGGACGTACAGCAGATGGAAGTCGTGGATTTTGATTAAAGAAAATGGAAGTAACTGGAAGTAGATGGAAGGTCGAGGACATGGATGGACGAAGATGGAAGTAATAGGAAGTATATCGGAGCGGATGGAAATAGATGGAAGTAGATGGAAGTAGATGGAGGTCATGGAGGTAAAATGGGATAAAATGTAAGTATATGGAAGTAGATGGAAGGCGGTGGACGGAAACAGATGGAAGTAGATTGAAGTCGTGGAGGTAGATGAAAGTGAATGGAAGTATAAGGAAGTGGTTGGAAGTAGGTTGAAGTAGACGGAAGCCATGCAAGTAAATCGAATTGAATGGAAGTAGATAGAAGAATTTGGAATTATATGGAAGTTGGTTGAAGTAGATAGGAGTCGTAGATGGAAAAGGAAGTATATGGAAGTAGGTGGAAGTAGGTGGAAGTAGATGGAATTAGATGGGAGACGTGGAAGATAATGCAGGTATACGGAACTAGATGGAGGTAGACTGCATTTGGTGGGAGTAGATGTGAGTCGTGGAAACAAAAGGAAGCAGATGGAAGTACATGGAAGTTGGTGAAACTAGATGGAAGTAGATTGAAGTCGTGAAAGTATATAGAAGTAAATGGTGGTATACGTAGGTAGACAAAAGTCGATGGAAATAGGCGAAGAAACATGTAAGTCGTGGAGGAAGTAAATGGAAGTGTACGAAAATATATGGAAGTTGCTGGAAGCCAACGGAACTAGATGGAATTCGTGGAATTAAGTGGAAGCGAATGGAGGTAGATGGAAGTAGACAGAGTTGGGCGACAGACGTAAAGGGAATTCGTGGACGTAATTTGAAGTGAATGGATATATATGCAAGTAGACGGAATTAAGTGAAAGTTTATGGAAGTAGATGGAGAATACTTCGTATGAAAGCTTCCACGACTTCCACGACTAACTTCCATGGGAGTCAGCGGCACTGTTGGAGTTGAATGTTTCAACATTTTTCATGAAAGCTTCCATGTACTCCCATCTACATCCATGGAAGAAATCGTACTTCCATTTTCTTCCATGGAAGCTTCTACTTACTTCGATGGAATCGCCCGTACACTTCCATGGAAGTAGACGTACTTCCATAGAATCAAACGGAAGTAAAATTACTTCCATGGAAGCTGCCATGGAAGCAAACGAAATAAACAATTGCTTCCATGGAAGCTTCCATTGAAGTAGATGAAAGCTTTCATGGAAGTCAACCGAACGTATCTACTAGTGTCAAGGGCCCTCCCATTTGGTGTTGGCAGCGATAATTGGCGTCGATATCGTAGTGGACCATCTAAGCTCCAAGCAGTTCGGTGTGGCTTCCTGTTACGCCCGTAGCCGGGCTTGAACGACACCTATGTTCAAGAGGCACAGCAACAACCGAGAGGGTCAACATGGCCATCGCTAAGCGGGCGCACATGGGCTTGGGCGACAACGTTCTACGGTGCAGAGACGACCATTGTTCTATCAGTTCTTCTGCTACTGAAAAAACGTCTACAGAACAGGCCACTATTCCAGTAACTACAGCAACACTAGAGACGGCTACGCCAGCTTCATCTGCGACTTCGGCTTCATCAACTTTACCAGCTTCAACAACCCCTGAATCCTATCAGCTATAATATCATAGGTTACCAGGGCAGGACTCGCGACTTCGCGTACAGCCACATTGCTGTACCTGCAGTCATTGTCCTCCAGCGTTTGCAGTCACCGCGCAAGGCCTGGAAAGAGCTTGCGCGACGTATTCACCATCGAACAGACACCTGCCATCATATCAACGGACGCCCCGGGGGCCGTTCGAGTCCATAACCTCTACAAAAATCGGATACGGATACGGACACCGCCTATATCACAACAGGGAGAAGTTCCTCCAGATCAAGGGTAAAACCGACCTGAATGTCACCGTTGGAAAGTGCGTCGTCAACGAATCTCCCAATGACCACACCTCAAGTGGTCGTTGAGCGTAAACCATCATCCATCCAAACAACAGGGTCTAAATTCAGGACATCGTTTGCGAGTTTGGCTGAAATATCTCTTCGAGCTCCCCGACAGTACTGGACAACCAGGCGGTGCTTGATCCGATCAAGGACGCAACTATTATTTCGTGTCAGTGGCAAATATCTCTCGTGACGTGTATTTCAACACTATACAAGAAGATCCGAGAAGAATGCATCGTCGACTACTCGTTCGCTGAAGGACAGCTCGGCGACACACTCCCCGAAGCTCTTGTCAAGCAGTTGGCCGCCGGCCTCTTCACCATAATCTAGACAATCCAGGTGCATAGCGAGACTATCCGCAACACGCGACACCAGCTTTCTCATCGTATCTGGCGTCTCGCCCAAGCATTCTTCGTTGGGAATTCCCCACGGGTTTAGTTGCTCCTACATGATGGGGATGGACGCGATTGTCCTATTGCACCGCATCGCTCAGCAAGAATTCCCGGAGTCACGTACGCACGATTATCGGCTACAAGTGCGGGACATCATGGTATCACGAGAGCACATCGAGCCGAGGCGGTACGCTTACCTCTGCGAGCAATTACAAGGAGCCATAACCACGTATAAGTTTTGCAGACGCGGCTAGATCGCTCATAATTCGGTCTACGTCGCCCATTATCACTAGCATACTCATACATCGTTCTACTCTTCTCCTGCAAGTCCTTCTTCATGCACACATTATCAACAAGACGAAGATCATCATGATCAGCAACAACAACAGCAACAACAACAACAACGACGACAACAACAACAACAACAACAACAACAACAACAACAACAACAACAACAACAACAACA
>JAYJMJ010300356.1:0-10078 GCA_036873875.1 Laminaria ephemera | reverse complement strand
ATTGACTCGTTTTACCTTGAGGAAATGATAATATGGTGTCATGCCGTATCAATTACAAAGCAGGGAGGCTGTTGATTTTGCTTGGGTACGTGGTACGGATATGATTAAGGTTGATGGCATTAGGGGATTCCAGTAGATTGGCTGCATAGTAGTGGGAAATTGGGATGTCGGGATTTGCATTCTTATGGTGCTCCCGCACTTCTACTTGACTTCTACTTGTCTTCTATACTTGGATGATGGCTACATGGACGCTCGAGGAGCGCGCTTAATATGTTGATACTTCTACTCCTCTGTCAGCAACCGACCCCACCACCCAGCTACTGTCTGCCAGCGGGTAAACCCTGTGATGCTACTTTGGTCACGAAACAGGACGTATCAAACACGCGTGCTCCAAGCTCTCATCAACGCGTGCACCACTCTCGGCTGGAGGGAGCGCCACTTTTTACCAAGTAGTCAAGATATGATGACATTTGGAAGTATAGCGCGAGGCAAGATGCGCAGAGATCACTGCAGCGATGCACATTATTTGATATTTCCATGGCAATGCCATGGCACTGCCGCCTAGCTTGACACTGCCATGGCTCTACTATGAACGCCCATGGCACTGCCATGGCACGGCCATGAAGGCCCATGGCAGTGGCATGATAACGTCACGGCAGCTGCCATGCCCCGCGTCGTGACAATGCCATGGCACGTACCACGGCACGCGCCATAGCCCCCCACAAGACACACTGTTATGGGCGTAGGGCTAGAGTCAGGGTTTGCTATAGGGTTAGAAGGGCCAAAGCTCGGCGATGGCAGTCCCGTGCTATTGCCATGAGACCTCCCATGCTGCCATGGGACATTTTCACGGCAATGCCATGCTAGTTTTCATGGCACGCCACGGCACTCGGTGTCATGAAATCCATGGCATCGTCATGAAAGCCCATGGCATCGCCATGAAAGCCCATGAAAGTCGTGAACGCCCATGCACGCCCATGGATTCGGAGCCAGCAAGGAGCCAACAAGTATTGACTTTGAATAATCGAGCAATAATAGATGCATCACGCTATGCTCGTGTCAGCATCGGTTTGCAACTGACGGCCACACCAATGTACGAGTGCGTCACACAAAACCTCCTGTACGGAAGAGGTATAATAGAACTACACCAAAACTTATGTCGTGTCATTTCTCCCCCCCCCATCCACGTTATCGCCCCCCCAACCGACGCCGGACCGATCTCAATGTAAGCAACAAGAGACATATTGTAATCGACGATACCCTGCGTCAGAGAATAGCAAGTGGCGCGGAGATCCACAACACCAGACATCGAGGGGGTGACCAGTCTACGGGTGGCGCCGCCATTTGTTTTTATCCAGGATGTATTATGGAGATCAAGACAGGGCAAAGTGCGCTGCTGGCTTCCGTGCGAACGCTATTGCGATGCAACACTGCATGCTTGCTGACCTGATTGCGATGCAACACTGCATGATTGCTGACCAGTGACTATTGTTGTTCTCTCATGAACTTACCGGCTTAATTTAGTCCGTGGTCACAATATTGTCCCTTGTGTATTGTCGCAATGTATACCTGCCAGCAGTTACCAATGTCCACATTGTTTTATTAATAGTACTCATTCATCATATTTTTCTACCACACCAAAGACCGCATTTGATGCACCGTGGATCAATGACATACCATTGGATTGATTTCCTCGCATGTCGTCCATCGATAACTAGCCATTAATTTCCTCGACATCACCCCATGCTGTTGTCACCGCCAACATGCACAAGGTACGTGTACGAAAGACCCGTGCACACGAAAGCTCTACAAACAGCATTGACCGACACATCTAAAACCAGCAGACCAAAAAAAACGTTTTGACCCACAGATCTAAAACCAGCAGATACAAAAAAACTGCTATGACCCACATGTCTAAAACAAGCAGGCATAAAACAAACATCATTGACCCACACATCTAAAAGAAGCCCACGCGAAACAAACACAATTAACCCAAGCATAAAAAAAGACCAGAAGCAACAAACCTACTGCAGTACGTGTGTTCCAAAAAAACTGCTATGACCCACATACCTAAAACAAGCAGACACAAAAGAAACATCATTGACCCACACATCTAAAAGAAGCCGACGTGAAACAAACACAATTGACCCAAGCATAAAAAAAGACCAGAAGCAACAAACCTACCGTAGTATGTGTGTTCCAGCCTAAACCATTCAGAACCTTCAATAACGCGTCTACTGCAAGTGAGTTATTGCGCGCCCGAAGTTACGTCCCGTGACAGTACAGTGCGCAGCGAGGAAAATCAGCACTGCAAGAGAAATCTGGTGGTGTACAGTGGTCAAACCTCACAACCCAACCAAACAGGATCCCTCGGTATCGAAAAGATGCAAGCCGAGTGCCAGAAAGCGAGCGCCGTTTATAGAAAACTCCTTGCGTGATATCACAGCGTGTGCCTGCATGATATCAAAGCGTGTGCCTGCATCATGTCACACCTCACAGCTTGTCAGTGAGCGTGGGTTGCTCTACCACAAAATCTTCCATAGGCTTGATTTCATCACGACCTTACTGATTTTCTCGGGCTTCAGTACCACCCCGTACAACCGCGAACACGAACAACTCTCAATACTCTCACTGCACCACACTAATAGTACATTACAGTACAACTTCCTCCATTTTCTTCCTTTGAAAGCGTGTAACCGGCACGTAAATTCACGTACGGTAGCGTTTAGTCCAGTGCCAGCATCGACCCCCCGCCTCCACCAATCAGGAAACTGCCGGCACGAAATGTCTTTCGCTCAGTGATGTACTGTCCCCGACAAGGACGAGGCACGACCTGAGTGCTTACCCCAGAATATGACGTCTCTGGTAAAAAGAAAAAGCGATGGATAGGGCACGGACGATGGGTAGCCTATGAAGTGAGTCATTTTCCAATGCGACGGCTACACTTGAAAGTCGCTTAACCCATTTAGAACTGCGCCCATGCTTTTGGAGACAATCTTCTTGGAAATAGCATAGGGAGGGGTTTGGGCCTGAAAAGGGGTTAATCGTTTTGGGACCCAGGTGTGCCCAGGCGTAGCGACCAAAACTACGCCAAATGCGGTCGTATCAACCATCCAGTGGGAGCGCACAGCAGTATGACTACCACTTGAAGTTCCAGAGGGGTTAACGCGAATGCTACCACGTAGGCTTCGTGGTGACCTTTTCCTGAATGTCAACCCGTCCACCGGTATGACCTATTCTCTCCCATTCGTTATGTTCCAGTTTTTGCGAAATGTTGCTTCTCCTGGCGATTAACAACAATACGATGCAAATGGCAAAAAAACACGCTATTTGGTTTCAAGCCGTGTTAAAACACTTGCCAAACGAAAAAGGAACAAATATCTAGCATAAACTTGCCAACGAAGGATTAACCCTTTTACTACTCCAAGAATTACCCCGCACAAAATCCAGGTAGTTTGTCTCCAAAAACGAGTGTGCAGTTCTAAAAGGGTTTTAAGTTTTAAGGAACAACCTCTAAACATTCATTATTTAAGAAATCATGGAAACTTACGTAATTGCTGGAAAAACTTCTCAACCACGAGCACCACTGACCTTGGGATCATCTGTGACAGCGCTCGGTGCGTTGGACGGGGTCAGGCGTTCAAGCTCGGTCTGCAGAGCGGTGAGGCTTTGCCTCGCCTCTGGTGTCGCGGTTGCAAAAAACAGCCGTACCGCGCGAAAGTTCCAGAATGCGACAAAAGGAGAAATTGTTAGTCACTGACTGGTATGGGCAAATAGTTAACTCCACGAAGGGTGAAGCAGAGAGAAAGACGGCACACAGAGATGCACACAGTCTCGAGCATGTCCTGATTTCACTGGCAATCAAAAATGGCCCGAACTCTTCCCTGAGTTCTGGGTATGTATGATGTATCCCTGGTACTTGATGTCCAGCCTCAGTTGTTGATATCCCATAACAAAAGGTGGACGAAAAGGTGGTGTAATAGCGGCTTACCAAGGCCACGTATCTAACGGATAGAGGGACGATACAGATTATTTAACATTTCGATGGCATTATCGTGGCAGCACTGCCATGACACGCCACAAGGATACACTGCCATGAATGCCTATGGCAGTGCCATGGAACGCCATGGCACGCCATGGGGACTGCCATGACGCGCCATGAAAATGTTAAACAATGTACATCTTCCGAATAGGCCTTCACCTGTTGCATCACTGCACGACAAACCCGCCGAATGAGGATAGCAGACAAAGGGTACACCTTTCTCACCTTCCCTAGCGGCCGACTTCATGTCCGTCATACGCAGGTACATCATCTGCAGCATGATGGTCTCTCTAAGCCTCGCGATCCCCAGCTCAGACCCAGGTATGCACCGCTTCCACCTTATTTCGGCCACCTTCGCGAGGCAAGCATGGATGTCGGGGCTGCGTGCACGCGGGACACAAGAACGAAACGATAGCGCGAGGGGTGGAAGCTTTTGCATATCATAATCCCGTTCGCGGTAAACGTAGTACAGTATAGACGAAAATGGGGACATAAATATATACTTTGTCAGGGCCATATATCTCTGTATTGTGAACTGCTGTAGATCAAGGATCTTGTTTGCCGTAAAACTGGTATAGACGGAAACGGGGACATACTGTATAGGACACCTAACAAGAAACAGAAATACTGACCCAGGCTGGGTTTCTTATTTAGGAGGGGGTGCCTTTTACACTAACTTCATAACAACGGCTCCCGGGTTTCTTATGATCCTGTAAATCTCAGCCTGCTTTCCTTATTGCGTCGTTTCTTAACAGGTGTCATGTACTGTACCAGCCTGACAAAAAAAATAAGCCAATTTCGAAATACAAAAAATATAAGCAATATTGATATTTGCAACAGAGGCCATGGGGGAGATTTATCGTTAACCTAACAATTGTTTATATTCGTATCGTCATGAAGGTAGGCCAAGCGGTTGAAAAATCCATTGCTTGACCCGGGATGTTTAGATATCATCCCCCCCGGGATTCCGGGGGATTTCGCGCATTTTTTTCCCAGTAAGGAATTTTTGGAGTTTTTACTACTGTACGCTCTCGTAGACCGAAAAATCGAGATTTTTACATTCGTTTTTTCTATACTTTGGCAGGGCTATATATCTATGTATTGCGAAGTGTACTAACTCTGGATCAAGATACGTTGAATGCAGCATGCCGAACGTGCGATAGGGAAGGATCAAACATTGATATGGACAAGGGAGTGGAAAATCTAGCTCTGTTGAAAAAGAGAAAGAGGCACAAGCTCACCCCCAAAAACAAACAGGAGGTGGATGAAACTTCAAAACCGAGCCCGCGGCGTGCGTTCCACGGCTTCCCATACCCCAACAAGACCAAGGGTGGACGTTGAACACCGTTCATGTATCGCCATGTAATGCACCATATGCAGTACACAAACATTATATATATATATATATTAGTTTGGACATATCACCGGGGGGGGGATGTTCATTGTCAGGGGAGGGGGGGGCGTATTCACTTGCTGATTCCCCTTATCATTTGACCATTGGCCATGCATCCCTTTCGAGTTCGGAGCACCGTTCCTACTCCTAATAGAGATACCTCCAACAGTTGGGCGCTCACTACGTTTTTTCGATATATTACATAGAACGTTCTGCTTATCTTAACCCCTTCCTGTTTCGGGGGGGGGAGAAAGGATAAAACACAATATCACTGCTGGTCGTAAGTAGGTAAAGTGCGCGGAAGACAGGAACGGACCAGGAAAGCAAAAGCATGCAAATAAAAAGCAGAAAATTCCTGCGAAACCGGGTCCATCTCGGGAGCCTCACACAGGAAAGCACGGCAAAAAAGCAAAAAACAGAAAATTCCTGCGAAACCAGGTCCGTCTAGCAAGGACCACACCTTTTGCCGTTGTGGCGGCGAGCGTTTGCCGCGATTCCCTCGGCTTCCTCTAGCTTCGGGTTAGGCTCTCTGAGCGCCGCCCAAGCAACCACCATGCAGGCTGAGGCGCTGGCGACCTTGAGGGCCGGCGTTTGAGTTTCGCTGTGCTTGTTTGCAACGAAAGGGGCTACCGTGATGGGCGCGGGCCCACCAGCTGCTAAGACGGACGCCACCCAGGCTTCGAGCCTTGCCTGAGGAAATTCGTTTCAGGCGAACACGTTTTTATTCGCGTGGGGGTGTTTTCATAACATGTTTTTAGTCGCCTGGGGTTGTTTTCACAACACGTTTTTATTCGCCTGGGGTTTTCACAAAATGTTTTTATTCGCCTGGGGTTGTTTTCACAGCCTTAAATGCTGCCGATCGTCATAAGGGGTCTGAAAAGAAGGAGGGGTGCACGATAAAGAGGATTGGGCTTCAGAGAGCTTGAGCAGAGATGAGGTAACGTGTAATATCGAAAATAGTTGTTTTCACAGTATGAAATGTTGCCGATTGTCGCGCGGGGTTTGAAACCGAGGGAGGCTGCACGTCAAGAGGACCGGGTTTTAGGGAACTCGAGTATGCCTGGTCAAAAACGTTGCAGAGAAGTATCCATCGAAGAGAAGCGGTTATTTGTGATTTTCCCATATCAAAGGCCATGGACGCCGTACGCAACGGTCATCAGCCCCCACGAATCATCGCCAGGGTTAGCAAAACTGCACCCCCACATTGCCGGAGGTAAGAATGGCAACACAATATACGGTCGCTTCACGGTTACGGTGGGTAAGAAGTTCAACGATGTTTCAAGCAGCAGTTCGCGAGCTCAACCATCGAAAGGCGGTACCCTGCACGAACTCGAGAGACTACAAGCAGGTTTTGGATAGTATCTACGCGCTCAATCGATCAGTCTTGCCAGCGTACCCCGAACGGTTGTTGACACGGCACCTCGACGTGGAACGTATGTGTTTTGATTTTCGAACTATTAATACAACAAGTACTGTATGGTCATACCTACACCAGGGATTGATAAAACAAAAACGTAATGGTCATGCATTTCACTAGCTGAGGACCTCACATTGAACAACTATTTGTGCTAGGCCTTCGGCTACTGCTGTTTTACTAACCTCATCCAACCGACCCGTCTTGAGCGCCTCCTGGGCGTGAGCTAGGGTCTTCAAGCACGGGGCCAATCGCTCCTCTCCAGACATGCCCTCGGCCTCCAGCTCCGCCATCCACACCTTCCGCGGCTTGCTGGAGGGGCATACACGGGAGGGAGCCGTGAGCGGCCGGGTGGTTTAACCCCTGAACCGCTGAAAAAAATACCCCACACTAATTCCAAGTAATATTTCTTTAAAAACGAAGGTGCGGATTTAAAGGGGTTAAGGTAAACAAAAAAGCAAGAGAGATGCTGCGCATTTCGGGTATAACAGCGAATAACTTTGTCGCCAAACGAGGACGTCGTAAGAGTCTTACCACCAAGTCACTAGTGGTACGACCGCTGCTATGCCAGCGGGGCCGGCTTGTGACGACCAACAGCAAATGTCGCCTCGGCGTGCTTCACTCACCTAGCGTGAGCCTTGACGTGCTCGACGATGGATGCCTCGTACTCTCCGTTGGAATCGTACATCTGCAGCGTCAGGGTGGAGTCTAGGGGATCATCGTGGTCTGGATAGAGCAGCAGTCCGTACACGCAGCTCAGGATCGACGACACAGGCGTGCTTGGAGTCCACGACCGGTCGAGGAGGGAGTGGCATACCTGCGAGTTGAGAATCAAGGGAGGGGGGGGGAGGGGGGGGGCGTACTCATTTGCTGCTTGCCCTAGTCATTTGACCATCGACCGCGCATCCCTTTCGAGACGGAGCAGGAGGGGGGGGGGGGGGGTACTCGTTTGTTGCTTGCCTTAGTCATTTGCTTAGTCATTTGACCATTGATCACGCACCCCTTTCGAGAAGGAGCACCGTTGCTACTCCTAATGGAGACACCTCAAACATTTAGGCGCTCATGACGTTTTTTCCATGCAGCACATAAAACGTTTTGCTTATCTTATCCCCTTCCTGTTGGGAGGTATCATCATATCACGCATGGCCGTAGTCCTTAGGACCGGGGGGAGAGGAGGTGTACTCAATATCATGAATGGCCGTAGTCTTGATATCATAGACCCTCGCATAGGGAGGGGCGGGAGAACGAAAGTTGTTGGGCCAGGTAATGGTAGTACCGGGGGGGAGAAGAGATGACACCTGTGACCACTGCCTGTCCAGAAGATGGAAAGTAAAAGTTGTGATAAAAAAGAAACAAAAAGTGCTCTCGCATACATGTGCTCACGTCTTGGCTATTCATAGATGTTGAAATACATGCTTTCTGGGGGATCACCGAACGTGGGGGTGTCCTCCCTCGTAGCTGTTGTTGGGCACGGCCAAAAAAGCATGAAAGAGATGGCGGGTGGATGTGTGTGTGGTGTGTGCTTACAGCAGTACCGCCGTGTTCTGCAACCGAGATCCACTGACCCACCACACAGCTGGCTGTGGACGTGTGGCGAGCAAACGCTATATTTGTACCAATTCGCCGGAGGATCATGCCAACTTTACATTTCCCCAACTTTCTTAGCGTTCCCAAAAAAATGAGCCTGGCATTCTTATTACGAGCGAACGCGAATTTCTAATTTACACCGCGCTTAAAAATAGTGACCCCGTTCGGGATGACTGAAACCTGGTTTTATATAGGTTTGGTGTGGGCCGCCGACCGAGATTTTGAGTATACAACTCTCAAAAATCTCAACCAACACACACAACTTAACGACAGTTACAAATATCCTGCTGCGCGAGTTTCTAGGGACAGCAATACTGTACCGTTTAACTTTTTTCCTGGGGTATTCTTCCACTCTAGAGTGACTGGAGCCTGTCCTGTGAGCACGGACTTGATTATGAGAGTTAATGTGAGAACAACAACAACAACCGGTATTTTCTTGCTTGTGGGCCTATACTTATTCGCGAATCACCGTTTTTCTGTCGACACGCTTTGCCTCTATTACCTCAATGTTCGGTATGGCTCTTTTGGTCTTTAAAAGTATACCTGACCAGTACTAAAAATCCATCATCCACGGGTTAGTAAAAAAATACCCCGATCCGAAAGTGACCCCACCCCGCCCCCGTGGATGGCATCACTTGACAACCATTGTAGTTTGTTGACCAATCAGATTACTCCTTTAACTTTTTTGCCACTGCAAAATTTATCTGACACTAATTCCAAATGGTTAATCCCCAAACTCGTGGGCACAGCTCTAAATGGGTTAAGTTCACCGCCCCTCTCACCCTTCCGTGGGAGTTGATGTTGCAGTGCTGGATGGGGGTAATAAAGCGAATGTCGGGGGCAACAGAAGGGTAGCTGGGCGGAAAGTACATGCTGATCATCCAGCAGCCACCCTTGTAGGGGGTAGACTCTGGGCCCGTGAGGATGGCTTTCCAGAAGCACACATCTTCGTCGCTTGGCAATACCTCGAACGCCTGAAATAGCATGCAGCCATTGGAGCGGGGGGGTGGGGGAGCAGCGGCGGGGAGTCAACAGGATGAGGACGTCGAGTCTGCACCGATCATCGATCGTCAGGTCGGAAGATCTACACGCGCGCTACGGGAGGGGGGGCACCTTCTTTTTCTGAAGCTCCACAGCTCGACCTACAACTGACTGTGAAAAAAACGTAAGATAAACAAGATGTCATGGGCTAGGTATCCAACGAAAAACATTCGAAAATAGGTACTTCGAATTACTGAATCCAAATACATCGTTTCCCTCTGCCAGAAAAAAAATAATGCATGTCTTGAAATAGTATGCATGAATTAAATTTCATCACCCACTCTATTATCGTTTGCTTCGACGGCGAAAAATACTGAATGTCCTAAATAAATACCAGGTATGAAGTAATAATTAATTAAATTTGGGGCCGTGTATCGTAGATTGTGTCGATCGGGGTATTGCGTCCCTCTTTTGCAAAATTAATTAATTCCCAACCCCCTAAAAAAACAAAAGTTAACTCATTGATTAATTACATTACCCCTGTGCGGCGGTGCCCCTAGCAGGTTCTCTCTTCTTGTGTGGTAATGGTGTGGAGGACACACCGAGGTGGGTCGGTACCTCGGGTCAGCACGGAACGGAGTCTGGGGGACCTCTGGTAACC
>JAYJMJ010300345.1:0-19631 GCA_036873875.1 Laminaria ephemera | reverse complement strand
AGAACCGCAATTCGACTTGTTTTTTTAGAATTGGATATGAATTTCGTGAGAAATACAAGAAAAATACGACTCTGCTTTTTATCGAGGAACGGCGTGGAGTGTTATAGAATACAAGAAACGAAAGAAGGTCAACAAACACCCGTGGGCAACGCACGGGGCGAGCGGAAGCTCGCTTCCCTCGCGGAGCGCCGCGGCTAGTGACAAATGTTGTTTGCCGGCACCGGCTAGGAGGCCATTGCTCTAGGGGTCTCTTGGGTGGTCTGGCGCAGCTCCATCGCCTCATGCGGGCGGCAGCGACGGGGATATAGTGATGGATTTTCCGAGCGAAGTTGTGATGTGGTGGTTGCTCGTGTATCGTTGGAGGTGCAGGGCGACGAAAAACTGGGTCTGCGGCGGCCACGATTCGTTTCGAGGCGTCGCAGGCGGCCTAGGCCGTGCTAAGAGCCTTCGGAGGTCGCGCTGCGGCTACTCCGGTGGTCTTACCTTGCGCAATGGTGACTTCTCGCCTCTGAGTAAGCCGACGATACGGCACCAGTTCGTGTGGCCTGCTTCGGTTACATGAAACATGCCACGTCTACTGTAGGTGCGTGCGCAACTCCCCAAATAGAGCTCATATTTCGACCAAATTCGACGAATTAACTCTTTTTTTTTACTTCTTGCTGAATTTGGTTTTTCGAATTTGACGTGAAAATGCCTATTAATAGTTGGTAATTCATTTTATAACCAATCAGATGCAAATTAAATTAACTTCCAAAAAAAAAGAATTCAGATTTTTCACGTTCTTCGATAAGACGGGCCCTTATACCTCCTACGTAAACTTGTTACGTACGTATTATCTTCCTGCGTCGGTTTCTTATTCTCTCGTTTTCTTTCTGTCTTCCTTTATTTACCTTTTTCGCCTCGGATTTGTACATTATTTGGTTTCCTTGGTGGCATGCGGTGTTGTCGGTTTCAGGTGCGAGTCTTGAAACGTATGTACCAGTATGGGCCTGATACGTACGTACACGGACTTCCGACTTCATTTTTATGGATTTTTTGGCGGATGTACGACTTGCTTCAGCTATGATACATACGCGTACCACTTTTGGTTTGTTTCGTTTTTTTCCTGGGGTATTCTTCCAGAGTGACTGGAGCCTGTCCTATGACCACGGCGTGGTTATGAGAGTTAATGTGAGAACAACAGCAACCACAACCTCCTAATGCCAAGCTGTCTGGTGGTCGGGATGTCTTGGATCCTGGCCAGCCAGGTATGGGGGCCACATATCTGAAAGTCTCGGCCGTGCCCAGGCTTGAGGAAGCCATTTTGAAATTCCTAGCTTCGCTTTCTTACGGGATGCTTTCTTTTCACGGGATCGGTATCATACATACCGTACCCGGTACCTGGTACCAGGTATCGTTTTTTGGCGTAATGTCGGTATCATCTGTAGGAAAGCACAGTTAGTGACATTATTTGGGACTTCAGAAGGAAAAGCGTCGAAATCAATTGACTACTGTATTAGAGTATGAACTACACGAAGCGGCCCGGGCTGCTGGGGTAGGGGATGTGTCCGAGTGCATAGCAAGGACGTGCACGACACGGGCGCAGCATGATGACGGTACTTGCACTGCTGACGCGCTTCCTAGAACGTTTGACACGACCTCGCTTTTCACTGTTCAAGTCGCTATGCCTGGGTCCCAAATGGGTACGGATGCACCATGTATGGTTTTGCGCAGCAAGCACTATCCCCAGTGCCTGATTGGTTACGCTGTGAACCGCATGCAAGGTGCTCGCAAGATCACGCAGATTCGACTTAACCACGGAAGGCGCTCACCTTGCTCACTCCTCTCCGCGTCATCAGGCGGCAATTCGGGTGTCGGACCGTCAATAGCGCCAGCCAAGCTTAACCCATTCACCGAGAGTTCCTCTCCCATTGTTGTGAAGAACAACACTACTTTCTTTCCTGGTCGATGCGGAAAATGTGTTGCCCAAAGACGAACTGCCTTCTTCTGCCGCTCGTCCCTAAGGTACTGCTGGGCTCTACTGCGGATTGCTGATGCTGGGTGGTACGGCTAGGTTTGGTCTCTGGTGTCACGCCGGTTCCGTCATGAGATCCAGTGGGTAGCTGCCGGAATGGTTCTCACGACAAGCGAGGCTCCGTGCGGGTGTTGTGTGCAGCTCGTTGCTGTGGACGCCTGTGGTCCTGTGGTGTGCTGCTCGACGGGTATCATATCGTACACGCACAACAAGCCGCAGATAGGTCCATACTGAATGCTATACAGTTATTACTGCATGTAATAACCGAGTTGAACTAAGTCATCATGAATCTTTACTGTATGTAACCGAATTGAACCAAAATCATAAATCATTCATCACGGTGTTATCAAAAGCACAGTATGTACCAGCTATACCTGGTACTTTTTCAGGAAGGGGTAGTTTATTAATATTAATAGTCTAAAACGACGAAAATTCGGAGAACTGAAGCGTAAAACGGCCGTCGCAATAGTTGTTGTATGGCGAACGATACCTACCGCTTGTATACCAGTGGCATTTAGTGTAGAGCCATTTTTTACTTTGTTTTTGTATGAATATTACCCGTTGAAGAGCAGGCCACAGGCCTCCACAGAAGATGCTGCACACCCCACCCACACGGAGCCTTGTTCGTCGTGAGGAACATCTCGGCAGATACTACTGGATCTTACGAATCCCGCAGGACACCAGAGAACTAACCCAGTCATACCACCCAGCATCATCAGCAGTATTCCGAGCCCAGCAGTAGCCTCGGAACAAGCGGCAGAACCACGCAGAACGTCTTTGTGTAATTGACCTTGAGGTACCGACCTGGAAAGCAAGTGGTGTTGTTCACAGCAATGGAGGGGGGGCTCTCGTTGATTGGATTAAGCTTGGCTGACGCTGTTGACGATCGGACGCCTAAGCTGCCCGCTGGAGACCTGAGGAGCAGTGAGCAAGGTGAGCATCTTCCTGCGTAGATAAGTCGCAGCTGCACGATGTTGACAGCACCTTGCATGCGGTTCACAGCAAAAAGGTACTATCGTCAGGATTTGTAAGAAAAGTTCTATTAGTAATTGCGCAGAGCAAAACATCGGTCGCCCCGATGGTCTAGTGGTTAACCTCGAATATCAGGGGGTTAAATCTCGGTATGGAGATTCTTAATTCTAGAGACACCAACTGCCGAGAGCGCTTTATTGCGTGGGTAAGCATAAGTCGACGCGAGTCGACGAGGGAAGAAAGTGCTGAATTCTTCTCGCGATAAAAAATAAGGAGCTTACTGTAGTGAGGGGGGGAGAAGGGCCTGCTTAGTGGCCCCGGATCTGAGTTATGACTAGGGAGGGAGAAGGAGAAAGAAAAAGTGCGAAAATGTTAGATGGGATGAAATTGAGTATCACGGAGGACCATAGTAATCAGGACCCACGATACACACAAAAACCTATACGAAGTATATTCCACCGTTTTTACTAACCATATTTGGTCCTGATCACTGTGTTCCCCCGTAATAGTGGCCTCGACTCACTCGGTCTGGTGAATCTCACTAGTGAAGCACTGCTCTGTGCTCGCTAGCTGTCCAAACTCGTATCACAAAATATCTGCAGGTTCTCTTGTCTGACGAAATAATGTTTGTTCTTGCTTCGAGAACTGGTCAATAAATATGATTGATGGATCCTGTGGAATTGAGCTTTCTTTATCCTTCTCTTTCACTGTCCGCCTACCAATCCTTCACATACTCACTGCACTCGCCTTAAACTCGCTTAGATCAGTCTCACTCGACCCCGGTGGTTTGCCATCTCGAGCTTCTATTCGAAACGGCTCCAAGCGATACCCCAAGCTTCTGACATGTATGGGGAACCACAACACCTCCCAGGACATCTGCTCTTACAATGGTCTTTCCGATTTTACAACTACTTGCAATAACTAGCCAATAATATTCATCAGAGAATCTCTTACAGGCTGTTGGATCGATTCTCAAACGTAATTTCGTGTTCTGATCCCACAACCTGTCATACTTCTCAAATCTTATCCAATTACCAAGCGTCCTAAACTATTGGAGAAACGTCTTGCTTCTTTCGTATGTAACATGCCCTCGGCATCGTTCCTCATGCGCATTCTTGCAAACCAGAACTTATATCCCCCTGAACTAATTAACCCGCTGCCTTCAAATACCGTAAACCTTTTCTTCCCGATATTTCTTAGACGTTCATACGTCCGAGATCCATACCCATCAAACCATGATTCGTATCATTTCCACTAACGGTCCATATCCATCGGCCTTTCGAATCTTATTCCTTCTTACGCAGTACCCACGTACGTAAGGCGAATCTCGACCGATCTTTGCCTAATATTTACGTACGTACCAACATTGACGACCGATTTCCGGTGCGTTCTTCATTTCGTTGTTCGGACCCAACCCACGGGTTCTAATGATTGATAACCTTTTTGAATCCCACTCTCAATTTGTAACCGAATATGTAACTTCTTACCACATTGGCCCACCCTGCCTTTTAGTAATGAACCAAATTGTTTGCTACTCAAAAGCATCTACCGCAAAAGTAGGAAGTCGTGCCAGTAACCCCACGCATTTCCTCTGATAATAACCAAAGTTGGGGTTCACTGAAACATTTTTTGTGAACTCCTCTTAACCAAACAGTCTCCGAATAACTATCCTGTTTTTCTTATCCAAACAGTAGGCGATGACCTCTTCCCTTCCATGATCAAACGTTTCTCAATAGATACCGACTCCGACTGTATTATCGATCAGGATGAGAACGACAGAACAGTGTCGCTCTGAGCGATGATCGAAACACAAAGTATTATCCGAGCTTTGCCCTACTCACCCATGTCCCTCAAAGTAGCGTGGGGTGGCAACCTGACAATTTCCTTTGAGACTTCAACATAGTCAATCGCTCAATGCAATAATGAAAACTCGAATGCAACCCTATCCCCCTTCCCCGAACGGCAGCCTCAACGAAATTAGGGGGCGATAATGCAAGCGGTTCCAACCTCCCAATCCTTCCTCGAACGGCAGCCTCAACGAAATCGGAAGGCGTTGATGTAACCATTCCAATACTATCGTTACCACCCAACCGGCCCACCCAGAATGCAACCCGTCCTCGCAATCACGCTAATTTCCTGCCGGCCCATCCAAGCGCAAACCCGTTCTTCTTCGAAGGAAAAATGTGTGTCTCTGAACCTTACTCTGCCAAAAGAAACACCTTGTAAGTGTTAATCTCACGACGGCGCTGCATCCATTCCTGTCTACCATATAATTTTCTACTTGCAACGCCCAAGGAAAAACATTCCCCCAACCAAAACAAAAAAAATTTGCGTCGTACGGGTGATCAGGTGTCCCCTTCCGTTGAGGCGCTGGGGAATGATACCTCTATCGTAGCACCCGTCAAATGGTTTCGTTTTCGCCTGTGTCTACATATTCCCGTGCCGGAAACCGTGCCCAGCCATCCGTACCTACAGTAAGAGAATCTCATGCGCCATTGCGCCATCTGGAACAATATAGGCATTGACAGCTAGTTGTACTGTAGCAACCCGAGAAGCAGCGAAGCACTGCACATTTAGCCGAATCAGTTTTCCGGTGCTGAAAGGGGTACCATTACATCCTGACCAATTACGTTCTTTTACATGCTGTACTCCAGACAGAGAGGCAGCACCTGATGCTACCATACTCTCGAAACCCGAACACGACACGAAAGACTGTGGGGAACCCGTGTCAATTAAAGCTTTGGCGGGGTGTCAGCGTCTATCGTGTGGTCCGGCGTGCACTCTGACACGGGTCGTTTGGCGGGAAGGTTTCACTTTGATTTCCCCACCTCTAAATTGTTGAAATTCTGACAAAAAATCTGGCACATCTATCTGAGAATTACAGGTGTCTACATCCTCACGACGAGACACCTGCCAGACAGGCGACCAAATTGCCGTACCCGAAACTTCCGGCAAGGGCGGCGCCGAGCTAACCGTGCCGATAGAATGGATGTGTGTTCGTTTATGAAGAGACAACACAGACGATACCGGTGTCGCTACAGGCTCAACCGGCGTGGAAACGTAGTTGGGATTCGAGACTGCCGCTTCGGCGATCGTCGACAAGACGGTATGAACTGAGGCCTACAGTACTTTGGTTCATCTCCGTAAACAACAATTATCTGTAGTTCATCAAAACGAGGCACCTTGCCACGGGCGTCTGTTTTTCTACCCTGGAAAAGGGGGGATGCAATGGGCAAACATCGCCTCATGCCTAAATCACCCAACTGGATCGTGTGCGCGCACGACTGGAAAAGTTCCATGTTTCCTCCTGAAGTTCTACCTTCAGGTTTCTGTGAATTAATACATGGCTGATCCATATATATTCGTGAAGCTGGTAGCGAAGCCAGGGCATAATGTCTTCTTTCGCCGGCTTCCTGCTGTGTAACGGAACGTGACAGTCTAGCTACAGGCACCCGCGACGTACTAGTCTCGGACGTCTGATTTTTCTCTTACACTGTATTGAACCAGGTAGATGATGTCGGCAGTCCCGACTCAGGGGGGCAAGACGATAACACACAATTCGGAAAATCTACTCTTTAGGAATCGACAGGCCTATAACGGGTGGTGAGGGACGGACCTGCCGCCACAATGTCATCTATATTATCACAAGATAATACTACCGAAGTTGCCTCCGGCGTAGGTCGGCACCCTAGGTCGTTGGTCTCCTATTGAGTCGGATTACCCCTGATAAGTTTGGCGCGGTTCTGTAGAAACTTGGATTTCATTTTGCCGCGCGTGTACACCCAACGGTCGTTGACCTCAGCTGCAGAGCTTTCCCCAAACTCGTCTGAGAACAGGCCCAAATGATTGATGTAACCGCTGGTGCAATCGCGTCAGAAATGATCGTCACCAGCACAGTTCATGCACACGTGACCAACTCTCAAGCGCCCTATTTTGCAGAAATCCTAAAATTCCTACCTGGTATAAAATAGATAATGGTTTCATAGAGCTAATCCTAACCCCAAGTGCCTCGTCATCCTTAACTTAAGGTTTTCCAGAACAAACGTTCACAATGGTAACGTATACCTCAAAATATTGCAACTCACCCCATGGCGCCGCTTTAATTCGCATGTGTACCAGGCACGCGTCTTCGTCGACGGCGGAGCTGCGGGTCTGCAGCGCGACAAAGACTCACGATACATTGATTTGTGATCAAGGTTTTCATGCACGCTCTCGCCTCCGCTTGCGTTACTGAAGACCGAAAATGTGTTCCCGGGCAGTTCACACGTCTGTATGAGGGAAGCGATGTTCCGTAATGTGGAAAATATTCGCTACACTTCAACCACCCCCCGTTTGCAACGACGGATTTGCATCGCCCTCGTCACGCGATAAAACGAATCATGCCACATTTACGATGAGGATGCACCACGTAGCTGCCTCGTACGTGATTTAACTGCCCATACTGTTATCGCCTTTGCTTCTGCATTTTGCATCCTCCCAGGCAGCGGTCGGTGGCTTCGCATGGTCGAGATCGCTCTTGATCAAGCAGAAAAAATAACGTGGTACGTCAGCACGATGGAGTTACAGTTGGCTTCGTTTCGGTTTCGCGTTGCCTGCCGAAGTGTCCGTACGTTATGAGTTAGAATCAGCACAGTGCTGCCACCCAGTACCTGGGGCGACGACTATTCCTCGGGTGAACCCAGCACCGCCGTTGAAAAGCGACAGCTGCCCCCCCTACAAGCGGTTAGCATGGCCTGGGAAGCGCCGGTTTACATGCTTGTGTCAGACCTATTGCAGTCGGACCTACTGAGGGGCTGGAATCGATGCAGGTGATCCCCATCCCCCGCTTTCATTGGTTTTACTCCTCGGACGAGACTCGCGAGAAGCCCACCGAATTTCGTTCGATGCCTTCTTCACTTGCACCATGTTTCGAGAAGACATTATGATCCATCAATGTGCCGTACATGCAGCAACGTACCAAGGAGGGGGATCGGGAGTGTGAAACGGTTGGGTTTGGTTGCCTGCCGACCCCGGTGATTCCTTGGGTCGGCCTCATGGATGCCGACAAGAACAGATTGAAGAACGTGCTCCGCCTCGTATCGTGGCCGGGTTTACTTCGTCGATTGGCAATCAGGAGGATGTAGCGGCCAAGGTGGAGAGGAGAGTATATTTTCCATATACTTGACCAGCTGGTAGAGTCAATTTCTTGGCCGAACTCTTTACGGGAACTGACGCTCGGGTATAGCTTCAACCAACAGATCGCTGGTACTGTCTGGCCCGCCTCTTTGTTGAAACTGACGTTCGGGAAGAAATTTAATCAACCAATCTCCGGCGCTGTCTGGCTCGCCTCGTTGCTGGAACTGGAGTTCGGATACGTGTTCAACCAACGTGTAACTAACGCTGTTTGGCCTGGCTCCTTGCGACATCTAACGTTTGGGTATTCCTTCAACCCTCCTATCGTCTGTGCTGTTTGGCCTGCAACGTTGCTGAAGCTGACGTTCGGAGTAAATTTCGACCAACCGATCGCCAGTGTGGTTTGGCCTGCCTCTTTAGTGCAGCTTGCGTTCGGTACTTCTTTTGACTTCTCAATTGATTATGTTGTGTGGCCGGCCGCTCTGCGGTCCCTCGCGTTCGGGTATTATTTTGACAATTGTGTTGAAGAAGTTGTTTGGCCGGCAAGGTTGCCGCCGGGGGTAGTTCACGAGTTCGATCAGCCAATCGCAGCAGTGAAATGGCCTTCTTTCTTTTTTTTGGTGACTGGCTCGACCATCCCATCGCCCATGTAAAACGGCCGGCATTCCTGCGTCGACTCGAGTATAGAGAAGAGTTTAGCCACCCAATAGATGCAAGGACGTTGCCAGATTCGTTACAACGTCTGAGCCTAGGGCTGTCCTTAAATCAGCCTATAGATAGCGGCTCCATTCCAGCATTCTTGCTCCAGTCAACACTCGGAGGTCTGTTCCACCGGCCTACTGGCGCCAGTCCGATGTTGCCGGCTGGACTGCAGGAGCTGTACCTCGTGTATGACTTTGACCATGCAATCGATGACGTCATCTGGCCTCCCTCTCTGCTGACACTTTCACTCGGCGATCGATTCGACCAACCAGTGGACGGAGTACGTTGGCCAGCTCGTTCGAGACAGCTGTCGTTCGGGTACCTCTTCCACCAACCCGTGGGTGACGTCGTCTGGCTGCGTGATCTCCGCGTGCTCGACCTCGACGGTGCATTCAATCACCCCATTGTTGACGTGGAATGGCCGCCACGTCTTGAAGTGCTGCGGTTCGGGGATTTCTTCAAACTGCCTGTCGATGGAGTTGTGTGGCCAATATCGCTCAATCTGCTGGAGGTTGGTTATCAGTTGTGCGAGACTCTGAAGGCAATGGAATTACTATTTACACTGCGTGTGGCGAGAGTCGATAATTATGACAGCATAGTTAGACGCTGGGACCGCTGGCACTGATTTGTTGAATCTGGCAGAGGGCGCCGTGCGGAGTTGCCACGTCGGGATAGATACGTAGAACAATCCGCTAAATGGACTTATCGAAAGAACGACAACTTTTCTTGGTACACGAACGCACGCATGATTAGTTGCTACCTTTTATGTTTTTGGAGTAACATTTAGTACATACAAATAGTTGTGATGTTGCTGGCGCCAATAACCTCTTAAGGTTAAATACGCCAAGGGTCACCATCGATTATTGATCGAACCATGGTGTATCAGATTTATTTGTGTCCACATCAGTGCGAAACCGTTTGTTCGGCGTTGGGATTGAGCTTAGAGGCCAATGCCGAGGATGGCACCGATGTCCCTAATGTCGTCGTTAGAGTAAGCTCGTGCCTTGACGCCAGCGTCTGGTGGCAGGGTCCTCGGCGATGGCGTGTGTTCAGGATACAAAATGTGAGCAAACCGACACAAGTTGGAACTTCGTGTCGTGTACAGGGGGTTAGATTTCCTCTTTTTGTGGACACATGTTCTTTCTTTCTTTTTTGCTGTGTGTCTTCCTTTGTTTATCTCATTCTTTGGTTCTTTGTTTTGTTTTTTGTTTCTTCTTAAAAGGTCACACCGTATGCAAGAGCGTATAAATCCCCTAGCTTGCGCCAAAGGCGGGTAAGACCGAGCAGCCCTCCCCGTGGACACCTTTAACCAAGGCCCAAAACTCCACAACCCGCTCTTAACATCTAGAGTTCCAAAGGATATTAACAACGTCCGAAAGCCGAACGACGATTCAATACATCCTCTCAGGATAAAAAGCGCCGCAACATCCGTCCGACGTGGTTCGGGACCGTGGCTCACCGTAACAATTGCCCCAAACACCCCCTTGGTGATAATGTACGTGGCTCACCGTAACAATTGCCCCAAACACCCCCTTGGTGATAATGTATCTCCACGCACAACAGTGGAGGTTTCTCCTTCCAACCCATTTATGCATATTTCGTCTGGCTCCCTCTCGATTCTTGACTCAGATCCGGGGTGAAATTTTTGGTACCCCGCCTCTCCATTACAGGTGCATGCCTTTGTTTCTGTCGCGAGAAGGGGTTCGGCACTGTCGTCCTTCGTCGACTCGCGTCGAATTCCGTATAAAACGCGCCAGCGACGTTTTGCGTGTCAATTATGACGAACGAAAGAACCCCTCATGGAAGTCTCGAACTCGCGAAATGGACGTTAGTAATTACGAAGTTTAGCACAAGATCATCGGCGACGCAGGCCTACTAGAATGGTTTACGGCAACCTGTCGCGAAAACAACGAATTGTGTACCTTCCCAAACGGTTGCTCCATGACATGGCCCTGATCTATTCTGATAGGCCAATAAGCAAATGCTGGGTATTTAATCTACATACACAACACAACATTGCAGTATGGTCCATCCCGATGAGACGCATGCTACGGTTGAGGGTGTATTTCATTTTTCTCAGGCTCCTCACTAAAGGAGCCTATTAATAATACCTCCGCCAAAAACTGACTTTGAAGAAACATTGACGTATAATTTGATGAACATCCCATATTTTAGATTGGCAATGACAGAAACGAGAATCCCCAAAGGCCCCTCGAACGATATCGATGGGTAGGTGCGCTGTTGAGGGGCCCCACCAGTCACAACCTCTGGGCAGAAAGTACTAGGTCTATCGTACCACTCGTCATGAGCCGTAAAATGCAGCATTCACAAGCATTGGAGACGATTAGACTGCAGGGATACCATTAGCCTACAGTTTGAACATCCCGATGAGCCGCAAATGCAAGACCAATCCCGAACCTTCAGTGTACAGCCATCGTAACAGAAAATGTATAGCGCATCCTGACGAGCCAAAATGAACCATACCGCTTCAAACAATATTATACAAACACTAGGGAAACGCGGCCGGCTTTAATAGCTAGCACATGTATCAAAGAAGCGACTCAACGCGAAACATAATCCAACTTTCCTCAAACTTGCGAGTTTAAGTTAAGTCTCAAGAACCTACGTATGCACAAAGGGAAGAGGAAAGGATAGGGGATGCACCCAATGGGCAATAGAACGAGCTACGTAGACGATACGAGCTCGGCATTGTCGTACTTGCACTGCTTCGAGCGTTTCGGTAGGAGCTTGATAAATCCGTACTCGTCTTTTGTTTGTTCGCTATAGGCATTGGCCCGAAAAGGGTTGCCAGCTCTCTCCCGGTCAGTCCCAGCAGAAGCTCGCCTTTTGCATGCTGTTTCGAGTCTTTCGTGCCTTACTTACGCAGACCGCAACCAATCTGCACTGGAAAAAGAGCGATCAGGATCTTCGTGCGCTAATTAATAAAACGCCGATATATATGTAAACTCCCAGAACAGTAAGATGACAACCTTGACGGGACCCATGCCGACCAGGCGAATATACCCGAGAGAAAGCCCATCAACGGTCTGCGTAGGCGAGCAGCGGCACGAGTATGACCATACTACGTGGGTATCCCATAGCTCTTTGCTTTTCTATCCGGAATCGTTTTCTACCCCACAAGAACGGACTGCATAGTCTAGTTATTTAGATGAACCAGCATGAGCATGTGGTTGTGTTTTTGTAACGTATCCCACACAATTGAGGAACTTTTCTCCGTTCAGCTCTAGTATCGTAGAACGTTAGTTGCTCATTCTTGCCGGACGGAGAGGAATAGGGAAAATATCATATACCAAGGTAGAAAGTACAGGTGCTTGTAAGCCTACCCACCTAGGATGGCACGCGGGTTGCCAATAGCAGCACAACGTGACAGAGAGGGTCAAACGAAGTAAACCTTTGTGAGCGTCGGTACTGTGGTGAGTGCAGACGGTTTGGGCATCTGGGATTGAGGCAGAAAACGGATTTCGGAAATCGACATTTCAAGGGAGTGACCCCTCTTGTGAGCGAAGCGGACACGAAGACAAACACGAACACGTGCTTCTAGTACCGGCGTTGAAGACGTCAGAAACTAAGCTTAAAAAGGAACATGCGGACCTACCACTGGAGGAGACGTCCTACTCTAATTCCAAGTGGTTTGTTGCGAAATGGGTATGTGCACTTCTAATGGGTTTGCGCTAGATTTTTCATATCCGCCCGAGGGAAAAACGGTATTGATGCAATCGTGCGCGCCCCAACTGGATACATCTCTTCTGGTGCATAGCCGATGATGATCCTTGTTCTTCTGTAGAATGAGAGCATATCGGCAACGTATCGCCTCAGGTTTGCGGTTCCGCAGTCAGTACGTTAACGTGGTATACCATGCTATTCGGACTGATTTGACTGAACGCTCGGTACTGACGTTTCGATTCATGACCAAATCCTTTTGGAACCCAAACCAAGTGTCAACGGCCGAACGGTTACTACCATAACAGGAACTAGCCTTTGGTGAGGACCCGCCACACGCTCGTTGTGCACTTACGAGTACCGTTCATCACGTTCAGCAAATGAGACAATCTACTAAACCAGAGGGGACTGCACCAGCGTTTCGGCGACAAGTTCTATGGTGGAATGGTGGCAAGACTTTTGCATAGTAGTGTTGGGCCAGGAACATTGGGTGCCGCTCCTACCGTAAGGAGCTATGCTATTGACAAGATTATAGCAGTGCCCCACGGTACGTTTGCACCGCCGGAACCATCCACATTTTTTTCTTGAGGCTTTACATATTCACGTGTCAAATCTTGCCCATGGTTCAACGGCCGGTACATGTTTTCTATTATATTGGAAAACATGGGAACGAATGTTCCGCACAGTACAAGGTATCATGTTGATTGTATTTGGATCAGCGGCTCCGTGTAAACGCAATGGACATCGCTCGAAACGTTCGACGTCTACAGAGTAGTTTCCGTCGACCCGTTTTCCGAGCCACCGCGACCGCTAGTAGTCCCCAATGACAACAAACCAAAGGGTCCGATTTGCTACAATTACCCAACCATCGTGTACTAACTACTACTCCAGCAGATGTGACCTTGCGCGACGTGCGCGTTTACTCGAGGGCAAATTCCAACTACTGTGTATTCAACGGATTAGCTTCACAACCATACGGCAGTTCTTGCTTCTTAAGATCCCACGACCGCAACACGACGACGCAAAGGACTGTCGTGACGTGCCTCTTGGGCGGAATTCCCCGAGAGAACGGCACGGTTCCGGTGCATTGCGTCAAAGAGTAAATCGAAACATAACCCCTACGAACACAAACCATTCAACGTCCGCCGAAGATGTTATCACTTGTTATCACGTGCAGTCTTTACTGCAGGGGTGCTATAGCTTGTTATCACGTGCAGTCTTTACTGCAGGGGTGCTATAGCTTGTTATCACGTGCAGTCTTTACTGCAGGAGTGCTATAGCGTGTCGACCAACCGGCGTGGACTGGAGTCTGCACGTGAATGGGACACCTACACGAGACGAGCCGGCACCGACGCAAGACAACACATGTGGTGCGGTGCAAACTGTGCATCGACGAGAGTGACTCGACACCGTTAAGCGGTTTCCGCTCGCCGCAGCTCTAGCCCTTATGCCGCTACCCCCTTCTCCTGCCGACCCAAACACACGATAATAAAAAAAATCCAAACAACCGCCAGGTGTGCTATGCACCCATCCACCATTCCAACAACTCGCGGTACGACAAGAATACCGAAACTTGATTGTCCACGACCACGACACAACGACGCGGACCCGCCAGCGGCATTTGACGTCTAGACTCCCCCGCACGGGGTGCCGGTGGTGGTGTTGCCGCCGTCGAGAAGAAGCAGCTGTCCGCACATCTGGCTGGACGAGGGGCTGACCAGGAAGATCACGCCGTGCGCCATCTCCCAAGGCTCCGCAAAGCGACCGAGCGGAGTGCGGTCGATCATGGGGTTGGCTTTGGCGGGGTCACTGCCAACGTATAAAAGAAGGGGGGGGCGGGGGGGGGTGGAGCGCACGGACTAAGGTCAAGAAAATAACGGAATCGAAAGTACAAGCCAAATAGGAATCTGACGGGGCTTGACGCGCATGCATATGCCTGATATATACTACTGTAGTAAAATAACGGAATCGAAAGTACAAGCCAAATAGGAATCTGACGGGGCTTGACGCGCATGCATATGTCTGATATATACTACTGTAGTGGCCGAGCACGTAATGGAGTCAGAGAACAAACGGCGCCGAAAGAATCACCGAAGATGGAACAAGAAGCCAGATGTCATAGATATTTATTGGCACGTCGGAACTCGGACACCTGGATCGCCTAGGATCTGGTTAATTTTCATGGCGAACTAATCTGACTGGATTGTGTCTCCCAGCACGCAAGTGGTGATGCCTACCAGTACGCTGAATTGGATAAACAACGAGCAGCAAGTCTCATACGAGAGAAGTGTGAATCGGAGCAGAGCTCTCTCGGACGCCCGGCTGCAACCCGATTAACACACCTTTCGCCGATCCACAGGCAATCCATGTGGGCACTGATAACTTTACCAAGCAATATCATGTGATTTTCCAAGTGCGTTAAAACATTAAAACGCTATCTAGAGTGCGCAACTTTGGGAAATGTAAGCAAGGCGCGGTCGGAAGATTCCACTTTTATCTTCGTGAAATTGACTGATTCTGGTGACTACTCCCACAGAATTTGCGAAACAGCACGACATCGCAGCACACATGGGAGACGGAATCTTGGGATACCGGAGACCGAAGCAATGTCCCAAGTCCGTACAGGAAAATGAAAAATTATTTCCTACGGTCAGTAATGGGTTGAAACGACAATCTACCATGCCTTACTGCTTCGTGCGCCATTGGTGCGCCATGCCGCGTCAAGTCGCCCGTTTCGTTGACGCTTCGTCGGAGTGGTAAATGTCCGTTACCCTGAAAGTCCACTTGAAACGCAGGCGCTCTTATACACATCGTTCATATGGAGCTGACCTTACTATCTGGTCGCGCGGATTTTCGGGCAGTAGGCTATTGGCATTTACGGGTTAGGAAGCACCTCTGGGTGGGATCAAGGTACGGGCATAGACCCAACCCAACCCTTAACCCCAACCTTAATTCTAACCCCACCGTGACCCTGACCCCAACCCGGACCCAAAACGGGCGATAAAAGGTCAAGAAACACGGCTGCACTGCTGTTCAATTTGAATTTAATTCCGATCTTTGGACCGAAAAATAGTTCTCAGCCAATGAGAGGGCGAATAAAATAACCTCAAAGGTCCGCGCGGCCAGATAAACGGTATTTTTGTACACTCAATCGAGCGTGACATTTCCTCACCCCCACGCCTGAGCGCCCATGTCCGTGAGCACGATAGTAGGACCGAGCGTGTTGCAGTTGATGTCGAACTTCGACCACTCCGCGCTCATCATCTTAATTCAAAGGCGTGACCGGTATGGACGCAACGCGCCACAAAAAACGGAAAAAAAAGAGACATGTGCAGATGTGAATGTACCGTACGCACAGGGAGCGAAACACAGAAGTGCAGATGTTTTCTGGGCATCGATCAAAACTCAAAATTTGGCTGGGGCTTCTTGTGGGGTCAGCGCTTAACCAGATCCGTACCAGGTACACCAATAACCCTCTCCAAACAAAATCGATCTTCCGCCAACATCGCAAATCGTCCACTCTCTGACGTTTCAACGGGAAGGCAAGCACACAAACGATAACCATGCATCACGAACTCGCGGCAGCTCAGTATCGCTCTCGAATATATGCGTCTATTCTTCACATCAACCGTGCTTTCCAGAATATTTCTTCACGAGGATAAACAATCCGCGCGGACACCGGTTGTGCTGGATGTGAATGGGTAGAAAAAACGGTTTGATGTAGCACACACACCCACCGACATCCAGTACACCCCCCGGCAAACATACCGATCACAATCAATACCGGTACAGTCTACTAGGCGGAGATCACGAGTACCGAAACCATGGCTCTAATCGTGACTAATGTGCCGCTATGAACGTTAATATCTACGTTCATAAGCGTTTGGGTATACATATGAATAGTCAACCGGTCCTTAATTTTCGGTCCCAGTGGGATCCCACAAGTATACCGTTGCAAACCAAGGGGGACATTCATTGCATATGTTTCCCTGTCACCTTGGTGAGGCCGTTGAGGGCGTTCTTGCTAGTGGAGTAAGCCGCGTGGCCGTGGAAGGCGTAGTGGGACGCTGTGCTGGAAATGTTCACGATCTTGCCTCCAGTGCCGCGCTCGATCATCCTCCTAGCACACTCTTGGGACAAGATGAAAGGCGCCCGCACGTTTACCTGATCCACGCCAGAATTTGCGGCCGCGAGTAGAGAAACAAAGATTGATAAATGTTGACCGCAAACTCTAATAAACGAGAAGTACGAGTATTTGTTTTGTCGGCCTGTGGTCGGAACGTTTGGCAAAGGGGCAGACAGGAAGGCGTACAGGCAGTTGTCCCGTCGGCCTCGTCGGTATTTTCAGGGACAGACAGGTACGTAAGCGCACATATACACGGCACGCACATATAGTAGCAGCGGCAACAACCGCTGTCGTGCCTCCGAGGTTGCTACGTTGCTACGACAGGAGGGAAACGACACCTGGAGCTGCTTACTCCGAATTGTTACCGCTGCACTGGGAAAATACATAACCTCATCGTCATTTTGCGCTTCACATCTGACGTTCGCATCATCGACAAAACTGCGTTGTACAGCGTTTCTCCTGTGTTTCATCTATTGGGCAGGCTAACACAAGACTATGGTCAGTTGCCACGAGACAGTCGGTGCATCGGGGCATTCTTATAGCAGCAATGGAAGTAGAAACATATCATATTGTCATCGATCCACACCTACGTATCGCGCTTCGCCATATGGTGCTGGCCTGCGTCGTCATCAAAATATACGTCGTCATCCGTCCTTCATGCGAGTGAACCGGACGCACAAACAGCGGTTCGCCACTGTACTTACAATGTATCCTCGCTCAAGCTCGCGGACTGCCCTACTGAACTTCACGTACGAGGAAAAGAGCATCCCAGCTGTAAGATATCGATTCTATTACAGCCCGTACGAGTACGACTAATGTCTGTGGTATTGACTTGGTCTCACGTTCATGGTCCAGTCCCAGTCTTCTACCGTGATGTCCACCAATGGTGCCATGACAGGTAACACCCCAGCTGTCACAGGCGAAGGAGCATGGAAGAAAAAGGCAAACAAGTGCGGCCTTTAGCATTCAGTGGGAGAAGTGGAGCGAAAGCCATTGATGCATGCTAACATCGGCATAGAAAATGGAACAAGTTTAGTATCAGAATACAATGACAACTACTAGACACCGGGTGGACTCTGGGTGTGCTTCATGTCGACGGGTGGCACTAGTAGTTTAATCTGAAATGCATATACACACGAAACGCCCGACGTTTATTAAGTTATAATTGTCTTATCCGATGAGAATGAATAACGAAGTGGGTCATTTTGTGTTTGGAAATAAACGGGTTGTCCTGAGAGTCGCATAGTTTCACGAGATACAGATCCTGAATCGAATGTACAGGTACTGGCAACAACTATCGACGGCAACACACAAACATAAATCAGCACTGTCTACCTCGAGAAGCAGATGACACAAGACATCAGTACGTATTCGATAGCCACCCCCCTCTCTAAACCTGTTTTTTTTCATATAGTTACATATCCTCATTTCTCAAGCTCGTCAAGGGCGATAATGACATGGTTTTGGTGTGATCGATAGCTGTCGTCAATACCGATGTATTCTTACATATTGTAACTAGTAGGCTCAGTCCAATGCCGGTTTTTATAATGTCGGTGCCCTATATAATGCCAATGAAATCGCCTGGCACGGCCGGAACACGTTATAAGGCCAAACCGTCATTAGTCAGGACGCGCCCTGTATAGTGCCGGTTCCGCCACTTGGATGCCCCTCAATATTGCCGGTTCGTTGTTTTGGCCACATGCTCTACCCACGGCTGCTGTACATTTAAACACACACAAACACCAGAGGAACAGCTAGCGGAACCACCAGTAAAGGAACACGACGCCCTGCGCAGCCGGTGAACTGCGCACTTTGGATGAACTCATGTCATTGTTCGGAGGCATCCCGGGCAAACGTGCAGAATATATTAAATATAAACACGGCACCAACAATTCGGGCTTTGAAACTACTCTTTATTACTCGTATGAGTACGGTACAGCCACGAGATATGTTAATTCTGCTGAAATGCAAAAGAGAATTCCAAATTTCCATGTCTTACAACCAACATCATACGTAGCAGTATAGCAGTGCAGTAGTTTAGCAGTACAGCAGTGCAGTAGTGTACATCAGCAGTGGTATTTTCAGTACAAGCAGAACCTGTTGGGATACTGTCCTACCCTTCTAAGTACTGTTGTACCGCTTTCTACACGCACTCCTGCTGCTCACCCGCTATGGATACGTTGCAGAGATCCCTACCCGTGTCACCCATTTCACCCCCCCCATCACAACAACCCGATGTGCTCCATTACAATATTTGTCTTTTTCAAGGGTTGCCGTGGCATTTGCCATGGCCACCCATGGCAACTTATGGCATTGCCATGGCATCTCCTGGTGTTGCCATGAACACCCAGCATGGTGTCGCCATGTACACCCGGTGTTCATGGCATTTCATGGCGACACCACGGTCTCCACGCATGCCCATGATGTTTCATGGCAATGCCATGGCGATGCCATGGTACTTCATGGGCGTGATTGCCACGGCATGCCATGGCAATTGCCATGGCCTTGCCATGCACTTGGCTCATGGTGTGCCATGGCAATTTCCATGGCATTGTCATGGACTTGGCTCATGGTGTGCCATGGTAATGAACTACTGTAATGGCCCACGGTCTCAAAGCAGTCGTGGTGGTTAAGCTTCAGCCCTCAGCCCCTCTGCAACGCATGTGTTTGGTTTTATTAGAACATCGCCGGTACAGTGACATTTTCGTAAAAACGCACGTTTGCCATGGCGCGCGCCATGGCCATTGCCATGGCGCTTGCCATGTAATAGCCTTGGCAACACCATGGGGTTTCATGGCAACACCTTGGGTTTGTCTTTTTGACCCATGGCACTGCCGTGAAAACCCATGGTGTTGGCATGAAAACCCAGAATGCCATGACTGTCCATGGCAAGCCCATGCCAAAGAAAAGGTCAAATAATGTAAATCCTTGCCACACCCGCAACCTTTGGGTTTCAAGCTAGCCCCATGCAGCATTCCCTATAAATACGCAGTCTTCAATATTGTACCGGGGGGGGGGGGGGGG
>JAYJMJ010300315.1:0-10080 GCA_036873875.1 Laminaria ephemera | reverse complement strand
GTGCTCAAGTACTCGTATTTGACGGAGCTAATAACTACAGTGGTTGGATCTATCGTAACTTTGTTGTCCAGTAACTTACGCGCACTTAAAGACAAATAGCAATAACCATGACGCGGCACAAGGAAGTGCCATTTTAGAACCATGTGAGCCTTGTCGATCCGCCTTACTTTAGTTATAAGGTGTGTGATACCCACCAAGCCCGTATTTATAAGTCCTGCACCTGCACCTGCACCTGCACCTAATACAGACGCCCTAATGCCGCGTTTACAATACCCGCTTCAACGTGATTCTTTGGCGGCACTATAGCTTGGAAACGCTTCCGATTCCGGTGTCTCTGGTGTCAATTCCGTGAAAATCGTAATTCGAAAGATCGGCGCAGCAAATCTATGCCCTGATTTTAACGGCGGCTTTTCGTCCACCCCCACTCGGGCCGATGCAACACTTGCTAACACCACCAACAATTCAACTAACTGGCACTTACCCCTAACCTCACTAACCTAGTAAGGTGAACGGTTTTGGTTATATGGTCTTACTCCTCCCCAAGCGTGCACCCTGGTACGGCACCACGCTATTTTGGGCTTACTTAAAAAAACACACTTTTATAGTAATTAAATCTAGGGGCGAACCTACTTAAAGCAACGGAGGAATAAACGGCAAGACCTTATGGCACAAAGGTTGCGGATGCTACGGCTGGTTACCCACTCCATGGAAAAACGGCCCAGCATGCTTCCAACCTATGCAAGGTTTCTACTGCCTGTTATTTCTGCAATTGCAATTCTCGGCTGTTCAAACGAACCAGAGCGTGAACTAGAAAATGTGGAGTTTGGTGCTGCTATCGCATCACCCGGGAATTGCGAGTTCCAAACCAGTGGCACATCTTCACCGCCCTCTAGTGGCGTCTCAACCGTTATAAGCGAAACAACTGGCACAGTAATATCTGCCAATTTTTTCAATAGTGGCGCTATTGATCCACCCTACTTCGACGCAAATGAATTTGTCTCGATTTGCATTTCCGCCCCCAACTCGAATGGAAATCGAACTGCAAAAATCATTACAGATGTAGGGCTAGACAATGATTTTAATATTAAAGGTTATCCTCAATTTATTGTAGGCACTAAATTCGGAAACATCTTCGAGACTTCCTATAGATACTACCAAAATACCGGCTTGCCAGAAAAAGACCAGTGGCCCGTAACCAGTTCTAAATTAAGCAATCAAAATACACCTTTTGAATTTGCCAATCTTGAATATATATCTGCTGGCAAGGGTGTGGGATTGCCCGCATTTACAAACGATTTACCAAATATTTCTATTACGCTTGATATCGACGAAGAAAACATAATCGGTGCAGAACGTGACATCATGCTCGAGTCTTGGTTTTATGATACTTCTGCAAACACTACAAAAATAGGCAACAACGTGGTTACTGGCTTGCCAATTGCCAATACACTCAACAACATTGTTGGGGTCGGACATCCACATTACGACGAACTCGACAATACGCTATTAGAAATGATGGTCCATCTAGGGGCACTTAGTCCAAATGACGTCAGTGGTGCATCTAACAACCCAGGCCAGAATCAGCTTACAGAAGTATTTAGCGGTAAAGACTCCGACCTAGACGGCATAGACGATCACTTTGATGTAGATTCACATGATTTCTTAAATAGCGTTAACCATACAGACCCCAAGCCCGGAAAATACTCTAGTGGTATTGATGCTAACGGCGATGGTATCGATGACGCTGATCTGTTGCCAGTCCAATTCGGGTCACATCTATATAGTATCTGGTACGGCGAATCATTTCTTACTCCCATTATTATCTACAGCAGAGAAACAAACACAACACTTCAAAATGATTTCGACCCTAATACTCCAGATATGGATCTAACATCGGAAGGCGAAATTGAACTTCCATGGAACGAATTTTTAGAATATACACTTACCGATGTACAACCATTGCTGCAAGCAGCTGGTGTTCAATGGGCATCGAATAGTATTTTTGAACGAATGTCCGCTAATGCAGGAGCTATTGGTGGGGTTGAATTTGGAGTGGAGCCACAGACTAACAATCCGTCGGACCAACCATATGTTGTGCATATTAACAAATTTGAAGTGAATATAGATGGTGGCTCATTTGGGCTACTTCCAGACAATCTAGCCCCTGCCACTGCTATTATCACCCCCGCCTTAGCCGCAGATTCACTACCTCAAAGCACAACCATTTCAGGTGTCGCTACAGATTCAGGCGGCGCAGGAATCGACTCAGTGCAAATTGTCATTCGTGATCTATACACTGCACAATGGTTCGACTTCAACGGCGGCTTCTCTAACAAGGTAACTCGTCAAGCAGCCAACCTTACCAATACGACTAACAGCAGTGTCGACTGGAGCCTACCGGTATCGTTACAACCAGGCAGCTATAGAATACAGGTTATTGCATTTGATGGTGCACGCAACAACAGTGGCTGGAATAGGCGTGATTTTACTATCACCGCACCTGACACTTTAGACCCCTCTGGCACCATAACAACACCGGCGACAACAGGAGCTCAACTTGCTCAGGCCACTAGCATCACCGGGATTGCATACGATAGCGGCGGAGAAGGTTTTGACTCAGTACAAATAGCTATTCGCGACCTATCCACAGCAATGTGGTTCGATTTCAACGGCACATTCTCTGCCGAGATTACTCGTCAAAACGCCAATCTAACCGATACAACAACAGGGAATACAAACTGGAATTTGCCTGTATCTTTGCCTCCCGGGAATTATAGAGTACAAGCTGTCGTCTTCGATGGTGCGCGAAACAATAGTGGATGGATCCGACGCGAATTTGTAGTCACAGACCCTGACATCATCGCTCCTACCGGTGCAATCACAAATCCTACAACTACAGGAACAGCCCTGCATTCAAGCTCTACTTTAGCGGGTACAGCATTTGATAGCGGCGGGTCCGGTTTCGATTCTGTGGAAATTGTTATTCGCGATCTATCCACTGGTCAGTGGTTCGATTTCAACGGAACCTTCTCTACAGCAATTACTCGAAAAACCGCCAACCTTACCGGAACTACAAATACAAACACCAATTGGAATCTACCGGTGTCCTTGCCACCAGGTAGCTATAGAATCCAAGCTCTTGTTTTTGATGGCGCAAGTAACAACAGTGGCTGGATTCGCAGTGACTTTGTAGTTCGAGAACCCGATATCATGGGGCCTAGCGGCTCAATCACAACACCCGCTTCCGATGGCGCATCATTGATCTCCACGATAGCAGGAAACTCTTCCGATCTTGGTGGTTCAGGTATCGAGTCGGTAAAAATCATTATTAGACGCCTCGGCGGCAACAACCCATGGTTCGACTTCAATGGTGCTTTCATATCTACGCCAACTAGAGCTGATGCGACACTGTTTAACCTGAACGATACTTCTACTGCCTGGAGCTTACCCATCAATTTACCGCCGGGCAATTACCGAGCACAAGCTCTTGTTTTCGATGGCGCAAACAACAATAGCGGATGGATCTATCGCACCTTCATCGTCCAATAACTTACATCAATTACACCAGACACCAGCGTAACTATGCATTCCACGGCATAGATATAAACGAATTGCTTAGACCTTAATCAGAAGTGTTCTCAATATTTGTATTCAGAAATTAGCCTAGATATTCCATCTACATCCGAAGTAATATTTACAGTGGCTGGAAATCCCGCTTCACTTAGCTGGGCCGCTAGACTAAATTCATAATCAAATCGCTCATCATCTGTTTGAAACACTGAAGGTTCACGCAGTTCTATTAGGCAAGACGTACCTCGACACTCCACATTTTCTACTGATGTATTTTGCAGTATTGGTGAATTCACAAAACTTAGATGCAAATTCTCATAGAACGAAGTCGAAAGCGAATGATCAAATGAATCTTGGAAGAACCGAATCTCAATATCATCATTAGCATCAATCAATGGCTGTTGATTTTGACTTAAACCTATTGAGGTGATTGGTAATTGATCGTCTTCATTTCTGAAAACATTCTGAGCATAAGTGGAATTAGCAGCAAATGATAATTCTCGCATGTACTGTTCGCTTTCCGCGATATCGTATTCCAACTCAGTAAGCCTATCATCAAGCCTCTTATTCTTTTCCACCTCACTTAGCAACAACAAACGCAGCTCTGCTATTTCTTGTAGCTCGCTAGTTTGAGCCAGGCCCGACATTGCAAAACCACTAGGACTTGCAATGTCGGTTGGCTGTTGTTGATTTACACCCAAGTAAATACCTATTGTGAAGACTATTAAAAAACACATTCCATTAATAAACTTCATAGATATTCACTCAGCATGTTGGGACAGTTTTTCTACAGTTGTGGCAGGTGTACAACATTGAGCCTAAGTAGTGACACTTTAGATGGCATCGAACATATAACGTTGAAGTGTGAATCAACGTTAGGTGGAATACTTACTGGACTTCGCAAAGCTACAGAACCCTCTGTTGAAACTTTAGTATTGCTTACAGAGCCTGCCGGTAACCTTACAACACCAGAAGACGACCATTTTGGACTAAGGTTGACTGCTAAGTCTGCCGTATATCCATTAAGAACACATCTAAAGCTGACGGGAGCGGTACCCTCGTTATAAAATGCCAAGTTAACCTCTAAATCTTCAGCTTGTATATGATTTGTATCTAAGTTTGTAGGTATTGGACAAATAATATATTGAGCGCTCGCGCTAACATTTTTAAAGCGATTTCCCAAGGAACGAAATTTAGAATCATTCGCACCAGAAGCCCTACAAAAATTTCCAGGGTATTTCGTAAACTCCACACCACCTAACAATGGAGCAGCAGTGGCGGATAACGTACACATAGTGATACCGCAAGCTACTAGCGACATATTGAATAATTTATTCATACTGCTATTCCTTCTTAAAATAATAGTTACCAACAACCAACTACATTAAAAACAGGAAGGAACTCTTTAAAAGATTCGGCTAGTAATCCACCATGCGAATAGAGTTCCGGACTCAACATAATTGATGCAAGGAGAATATGTCATGACGTATTAATCATCAAGCCCACAATCCACGACTAGCTCACATTTTTAGCGCTAAGCCTTCCTCTATAGCTCAAAACTCACCCTAATACACCGAACCGTGAGATCAGAGTGGACGAACCAGACCATGTTTGGTGTAGAGACGCTATGAGGCTGAAAGTCCTTTTTGTAATTATGGGTTGGAAGCTGTGAACTTACCAGATCCATGCACCGCATGAAGCCTGCAGCGCGACAGCGAGTCAATGGAGTGCCTTGCTGAGTTACCATGTCTACAATAGTACGAGCGCCAGCGGAGCCGTTGATGAGTGAATGATCTGCCGTCACTATTGCATTGATTGGCACTGTATCTGGGTTAATACGCTTGGATGCAGCGCGGTGATAATTAAACGTGTTGGTATTTATTTCAAAAGGCTCGCAAAGGACAGTCACGCTAAGTCTCTCTTGAAGCTCGCTGGCAATGTTCATTTTTTCAGTAATTCCAACATCAAGAGAGCGGTAGCCTTTTTTAATATGACGTTGTGCTCCTCTGCACGGCGTATCTTTTTCTCTAGCTCTTTAATACGCCTGCGCTCTGGTGTCATAACGGTTGCTTTCGGTGCAACACATCGCGTTCTTTACGTAATTGGCGAACCCATTTGTCTATTGCCGAATGACTAACACCGACAGGCGTAGCTGCCTCTCTACTGCTGTGGTTAATATCAACAACTAACTTCGCTGCTTCTAGTCTGAATTCTGGGGTTAACGTAGGTATTGTTTTATTTTACTTTATTCATTTGCTTCACTTAACAGTAGGTGATTGAGCGCACCATACAGTAGAAACTACTGTTTCAATATTCCGTTGATTCATTCTACTAGTGCATTTTGGTAGCAGTCGTAATCGTCGGTAGCTGAAGTTGTTATTTTGTTCTTACACAGCACGACTTGTTGTTCTTTTGATCAATACTGAGCACCAAAATATGAATGATGTATCAGCGCTTATCACTCATTCGATCTGCTAATGCCATTCTAAACTTTAATAGCATTCTCTGCTTCTATAACCCAGCGGGAGTCATATGACAAAGGACGAATTCAAATTTTTTATGCATGTAATTTGCACGTTTTTCTAGGCAATACTTTTAACGAAAAAACACATAAGAGAACGGAGCCGAGAAATGTTAAATGATTCAGAAGCAAAAGCTGCCTTAAGCGAGATAGTGGAAAAACACGGAGAGTTTGAAGCACATAACATTCAACTTTCTGAAAACGTCTACACGATAGGAAAGGATTCAAACGGTGGGCATGGGCGTCACGGAAGATTTGTAGCTCTAGCAACTAGCTTGTACGGCCAAGATTTAACAGGGTTGCGCGTTCTTGATTTAGCATGCCTCGAAGGAATGACTGCAATAGAATTTGCTAAGCGTGGAGCAACTACCGTAGGTGTCGAGATACGCGATCATCACTTGGACAAAGCACGCATGGTGGCCAAAGCGTTAGAATTAGACAAGGCCACTTTCTCTACAGATGACATTCGTAATGTCACCAAAGAAAAGTACGGTGAATTCGACATAGTTATATGCTCGGGGATTCTTTACCATCTTGATCATCCAGACGTCTTCGAAGTGGTACAAAATATTTCAAAGTGCTGTACTAAGCTCATCATTATAGATACCAGTACTTCCTTAGCAGCTAGAAAAACAGTCGAGTGGCAAGGGCATGAGTACGCTGGCCGATATGCAATTGAACACAAGCCAGGTGATGATGATCTCACTAAACTTAAGAGAACTTGGGCATCGATTGACAACGAAAAATCATTCTATCTGACTAAAGCTAGCTTAATCAACTTGATGGCCAGATCTGGGGCATCCTGCGTTTCACATCTGCATATGCCTTTTAAGTATAGTGAAGGACACCCAAGGGTTACCTTTTATGGGTTTATGACAGAATCTGATGTAACACTGGGAGGTGAAAGAGCATATAACGAAAAGCCATTCACTTCTAATGCAATGAAAAAGAGAGGCGGCCCTGGAGGAGTTGATCCAGTCACCGTTCGGAAGCTATTAAGGGATGCCAATAAATCCGCAAAAGCGACCGAATAGAACACGCCCAGTAGTTTTCTGTAGGGTTTTCAAATTGACCTGGCAGTTACCTGATGGGTAACTGTCAGATTACAGTATGGGAGTCAGTACGGAAAATCAGTTTCGACAGAGCAGAACTGTTTTTCTATCAAGTATCAACCCGAAGAAGATCAGCGACTTACTTGTTACCAATTGATTCACTGATACCTTTAGAACTCTCAAACAATGGAACTAACGCCGAAGACAGCATTGCCTGCAAGTGAGTAAAGATACTGCCGGCTATAGGTTCTGCGATTACTCTACATGGCTGTATAAAGAATTAGATAGTCCTCAATTCGCTGCTGAAATCTCATCAGAATCAACTGTGAGTTCTATCTTGCTGACATTTCTTCACCTCCGTACAGCGGGACCATGCTCGCAATAACAAACTAACTTATCGCATTGAGCAAATGTGTAGCTGATATCTTTATCCACTCTACTGTTCGGATCCAATTCCGGCATACGCTCTTCGAGCCACCGCTTTAACTCGACCAACCTCGCGATACAAAGGGTTAGCCGGTACTCTAACTTGTCTTTGTCGCTCCATTCTTTTATCTACCGCTCTAAACGCTACAGCGCATTAATTTTCACCACCGTCACAAGCGCTGCTCTTGAATCCCTTTAATCTCAATACCGTTGAGCAGTCGCAACAAAGGTTCAACTGGCACTGGGGTAACGGATACCGCCTCGAAACCATTTTGCCTTTAGCTGCTGGTCGATTTGGCATTTTCGCTTAACGCCCTTGGCATTCTTCCTATTGGCTAATTTTCTACTCCAGTAAATCAGCTGGTGGTAGTCAAAACCGCTACCTTTACAACAGGCAAATTTTGATAACCGAGATTAAGACCAACGACTGCCCCGCTCTCTCGAACGGCCTTGCAGGGTAAACAGGGCCCATGAAGATACTGAATCTGTAGTGGTATCCGGAATCGATCATGAATAACTCCAGGTTATTGTGGAGCCTATCTTCACGCGAACTATCCCGGCGATCTACAACTTCGATTCATGGGAGATTACTTATTGCACGTAATTCGGCATAGCAAATGCATTTGAAGTGAGAATGGTAAGCTTAAGAGATAGTCGAATGTCTAATCCATATGATGCATTAGCAGAAGAGGCCTTCTGGAAGACTGCGGTGGCGGTAAAAAACCCCTTCGATATTCAGAATTTGTGGAGTCCTAAGTGGAACATTAGAGCTTCTCACAAAGTGTCAACTTTCGGATCTTGCTTCGCTCAGCACATTGGCAAGGCATTGTCTGCTCGCAACTACAATTGGTTAAGAACAGAAACTGCCCCTTCAAATTTGGCTAATCCGCAGGATTACAACTACAACGTTTTCACAAGCCGAACCGGAAATATCTATACCACCTCTTTACTTAGGCAGTGGGTCGAATGGGCGGTAGGTGATACCACACCCGCCTCGGAATATTGGGAAAAAGACTCACGCTACTACGACCCTTTCAGACCTCGGATTGAGCCAAACGGGTTTGCATCAGTGGATGAAATGTTGCGCTCCCGTGAGATAGCAATTGAGAGCTTCAAAGAATCTATCGTGACCAGTGATATATTTGTGTTTACTTTGGGCCTGACGGAAAGTTGGTTTAATGTGAAAGACGGATACGAATACCCTATGTGCCCGGGCACAGTAGGTGGGGTGTTTGACAAAGAATTGCACGAATTTGTAAATCAAGACTACTCGTTCGTAAAGAAAAATTTGCTATCAGCCATGCGTAAAGTCCGAGCCGTGAACCCAAAAGTAAAATTTCTTTTAACCGTATCCCCAGTACCACTAACAGCGACTAATTCTGGGAAACACGTACTAACGGCTACTAGTCATTCGAAGGCTGTTCTGAGGGCTGTGGCGGGTGAGTTGAGTGCAGCAGAAGGTCCAGTGGATTATTTTCCTTCTTATGAAATAATCAATACTACTCCGTTTAGAGGAATGTTCTTTGAGTGTAATCAGCGAAGCGTAAATCATCGAGGGGTGAGTTTTGTAATGGACTCGTTCTTTGCATGCCAACAAAATGCATTTGGCACAAGCCTGGAAAATGTAATACCAATGATACCAGCAGGTACTGATGATGCGTTGATTTGCGAAGAAGAATTATTAAATGCCTTTGCTACGGGCTAGGTTCGGGAATTGAATATGAATACTGTTTGTTTAATTGGTGATAGCCACGCAGCTGGAATATACCGAGCAGCACTAGCTGGTAGCATTGATAATATAGATATATATGCTCGTGGTGGACAGGCGTTGAAACAGCTTGTCTGTAAAGACAATACTTTATCTATCCGCGACCCGGATGCACAGTTTTACAGCAACACACAATATAAGCATATTAAGTTAGAAAAATACAATCATGTCATTTTATATGGATGCCAAGTCCTTTCTGGAGCCAACGGACGGGAATGGATAGAAAACTATTACGATTTAACTTCAAATAGGTATAGCTCCGGTTGCATGGAAGCTATCCATATTAATTGCTTGAATAAAACATACGCATTAAGCGTTATAGATGTGATCCGTAACAGTAATTTTACTGGCTCTATAACTGTTATACCAGCACCGCTGCCCAGCATAAATCACCCATTGATAAGAAAAAACTCTGTCGCCTCGCAACAAGATGTTCTTGGGGAAATTCAAAATACCTATATAAAATACTTTAAAGAATTGAATGTCGGGTATAGAAGCTTACCCAGTGAACTTCTTGCGGAGAACCAATATTCAGTATCAAAAAAATATCAAAATACCTTAAAGAGCGGAAAACAGGACGCAAGTCATTTGAACGATGCTGGCTGCTCTATTGTATTAAATGAAATATTGAAGTTGACAGAAGAATTAACTAGTGAATCTCCTAGAGTAAGCGCCAAAGAATCAGGGTGTATTGCTTTTTCCAGAAGCTTGAGCAACTGTATGCTTCATGTTCCAAGGTAACA